>CAJQUW010016061.1:0-28887 GCA_907163375.1 Prostheceraeus crozeri
CCATTGTTTTGAATCAGCTTGCACTTCTAGCAAAGTGATCCGGTTAAACAATTTAATTCTGTGGGTGCAGCACATTTGACATCACTAATGACAGTTTACACAGCTTTACAACAAAGTCAATAATTAAAATCAGTTGATAGATACAAAAATTGGAACATCACACTTCTGTGACAACAAAGAACAAAAGGATCTCTACATTATAGAGCAGCCAGCAGCACTGACAAAATAATTGCTAGGCCACATAGTCAAACTAAACAAATTCACTCTGTCTGAATACCAACAAAATATCCAAAAAGGTAAGTAAATGAGCTGGAATGGATGCGCATAACTAATAAAAAAAGAGTAAAAACGGGCTATACATACAAAAAAGGTTAATTAAGAAAAAATATACAACAGCGCAAAAGATTTTAAAAGGGATGAAGAAAGGAGGGTGAAAAAGGCAAGAATAAAAGAGCATGACACCTGCGAAAAGAAACAATTCAGTAGTTAACCAAACAAAGCAGAGAATCAATATTTGAAAAAATTCTTGCGACCATTACAACCATTCATCAGCTGATGAGTTGGGATTTTGCTTATATAATGGGATTCTAAGATCAATCGCTTGTGATAAAATTGCAAACCGCTATGAAGAACACACCAACTAAATGAGACACTTTCTTTAGGATGATCTGTCAAAAAATGCTGGATAACTGCGCTAGATTCATTGCTTGAATTTGAATGTTCAGCAATTCTCTGTTTCATGATTCTAGAAGTCTCTCCTATATACATAGATGTTTGAGCACACAGAACAGACAATTTTATAAATCACAATTTTTAAGGAAGCATTCTGTATGTTCATTCAAATTGGTCTCTTAGGGGGATGAAAAATCCTCCGCAAAGGCTTCCCGCCATCAAACCACAGAGTTACGTGGTTACAAAGACCAGTTCTCAGAACCAGAGACATGCATTGTCTCTTGTGGGCTTCATTCACATACGGAACTCGAAAGAAAACACGATCGTTGGACTCCGCTTTGTCTTCATTTTTTCCGCGGTCGAAACCTCAGATAGTCTCTTTAATAAATTTCCGTGGATAGCCATTAGCCACAAATCGATCCACAACAAGATCTCTGGAGTATGTAGCATTATCGGAAGTAGTAGAGCGTGCTGCTGCCGTCTAAGTTCTCCCATCAATACTGCTCGTTTTGATGATGTTGGAGTATGCGAAGTCCAAGGTAAAATGGAACCACTGTGAATCGATTTCTAGACTCCAGTCTATCTTGAGTTCCTACGACTTCGCAATCCAAAAAGGGAAGATGACTATTTTGTGGAGATTCTGATGTAAACCAATGTTCTATAAATATTGAGGAAGGTATGCTCATATTTCTTTGCTATTTTTTTTTTTACTGAATTTTCACCCCTAGCACAGCTATGAGCCATGAACGAAGCTAGGGGTTACTCAATGAAAAACTAATAAATTGTATTACTGTAAATAAATAAAAGAAAAAAAAACAGATCTTATAATCTGATTAAGCTGCCCCCATCAGAAACCTATTCGCACGCCTCTTGAAAGTATCAAGATTGTATTGGTCAGGGAAAGTGGTCTGGGGAAGCTGATTCCAAAGCTGTGCCGTGCGAACAAAAAAGCTTTTCGAGCGACTCACAGTACGTGCGCGTTCTAAGCTCACATTATAGCATGTGAGTGCATTAGCTCTGCGTGTGCTTCTGGAGAAGATCTTAGGTTTGGGTACGCACTCATTTACTGCAGAGCTGCTTCTACCGAAATAGTACCTGTAGAAGAGACTGAGTGAAGCAACATCCCGTCTGACGGAGAGCGGCTGCAACTTGCTAGCAAGTTTTTCACCCATGAGATTCTTGACACGTTTCTCAACCCGTTCAAGGAGGTTAAGATGCGTTTGTGGGGCGCCTGCCCACAGATGACAACAATACTCCATCAGAGGACGAATAGTGGACTTGTAAAGATAGCAGGCAGTCTGTGGTGGAAGATAGCTGCTGGCACGATAGAGACTACCAATGCGTTGAGCTGCCTGCTTGCTAATGGATTGGATGTACGGTTTCCATGACAAGTCTTTCGTAACCGCTAATCCAAGGAAGGAGATGGAATCTTGTTCTCTGATCCTATTATCTGACATCTTAATGCTATGATCATCATCTCCTTTAAGTCGTGAGTGCAGAATACTCTGAGTTTTTGAAGGATTGAAGGAAACAAGCCAATTGGCGCCCCATTCTGAGACCCTGCGTAAGTCCTCATTAAAAACGTCGCATAACTGCTGACGTTGCTGAGTGTTTTTAGAGAGTCGCTCATTGGAATTGAAGAGTGTTGTGTCATCTGCATACATCACCAATTTACTCACTAGGCAGTCTGGGAGGTCGTTGATGTACAGCAGAAAAAGAGTGGGTCCCAAAATTGACCCTTGAGGAACTCCTGCATTGACAAACTTGGTGGAAGACTTTTGGCCATCTAAGACGACAGATATCTGCCTGTCACTAAGGAAAGAAGCAAGAAGTTTGTGGAGTTGATCAGCAACTCCATAGGACTTTAGCTTCATAAGGAGTCCCTGATGCCAGACTTTATCGAATGCCTTGGAAATATCCAAGGCAACTGATCTCGTCTCACCTTGTCTGTCAAGGACACGACTCACATGTTCAGTGACATATGAAAGAAGATCTGCAGTTGATCGAGAGTGCCTGAAGCCATACTGTTCTTCTGATAGAAGGTTCTGAGTTTCAAGGAAGTTAACAATATGTTGGTTAATCACAGCTTCAAAAATCTTGCCAGCAATTGGAAGCAGGCTGATAGGACGGTAACTAGATGGAAGAGATGAGTCAGAACCTTTCTTTGGAACTGGAACCACGGAAGCTACTTTCCAACAAGAGGGAAACTCACCGGTGGATACACATCTACTGAACAGTTTAGATAAAAGTGGAGAAAGCTCAGGTGAGAGATGCTTGAAGACCGAAACCGGGATGCCGTCTGGTCCACTAGACTTAGAGCTATCGAGACCGGCGATGATCTTTTTGACGTTTCGGACTGTGACTGAAGGAGGACTAACTGTCTCATCAGTGCGCATGGGAATTGGAGGTGGAATTCTACCTCCATCGTCTAATGACGAATTCTTCGCAAACTCTTTGCAAAGAAGCTCGGCTTTGTCTGCTGAGGTTGTCGCCATAGAAGTACTGACTTCGGCATGACGGAGTGCTGGGATGGAGGATTTGTTCCTATTGGTGACACTGTTGTAAATCCTCCAGAAGTCCTTAGAGCCAAGCTTTTGGGTAGCAATGGATTTCCGTACATACAAAGCGTAACGGCTTTTGGCCTGATGTATGGTTTCCTTGCAATGTCTACGTGCGGTTTTGTACAATTCAAGATTGCCAGCGCTACTGTCACGCTTATACTTATGGAAAAAGTGGTCACGCTGGCAACTTGCAGCTGCACATTCTGGTGTAAACCAAGGTTGTGAGTGAGGCTTCATTTGGAAAGTACGGTGAGGGATGTAGGCCAACATCCCTATCTGAAGCCACTCTGTCAGTTCTTGCGCCGACTTGTGGACGTTCTCGCTCAGAATCAAATTCTCAGCTTGAACTTGACTAAGAAAAGTGCGGAAGCCATACCAGTCTGCTTTGGAGAATTGATAAACTGTTCTATGGAAGGGTGCAGACGGTGTGGAGCAAACTTGTTTGCCAGAAACTGTGATAACACAGTGATCAGACGTGCCGAGGGGAGAAGTAACCTTGTGTGAAAAATAAGTTGGATTTGAGGTGAGAAAACAGGTCAAGGAGATATCCAGTATCCCCAGCTCGGTCAGGCACTCTGGTAGGACAAGTGACAATTTGACTAAGGTTGTGAGAGACAGCGAAATCCTGGGCTGCCTGACCGGAGAGATCGGTGGTGCGTGAGTGCACAAGCCAGTCAACATTGTGCACGTTGAAGTCACCAAAAACGGCAACTTCAGCGCTGGGATACTCTTGTAGAAGAGAATCGATCTTGTCAGAAAGAACATTGAAAATATCCGCATTAGTTGATGGAGAGCGGTATAGGAAAAATAGAAGAAGAGTAGTCTTCTGCAGCGGCGCAATGAAGGCAAGATACTCATGCCTTGGATCCTCTGAGCTACAAAGCCTTCTCAAGGGAAGGCTTGTCTTGGCATAGACTCCAAGACCATGACAAGGTGCTTTATCCATCCGGTGAAATATGTATCCATCAGGAGTAACGTCGCTTGATGACACACTGGGATCTAACCTGGTTTCCGACAGGGCCAGAAGATCTGGTGACTTACCTTGCAGGAAGATGTTGATGTCGTCGTAATTGGACCTCAGTCCTCTTACGTTGCTGAAGCTGATCCTGAGAGGGGTTTTGAGCTTGACGGCTTGACTACGTTTCTTGTGTGTCTTTCTCAAAAATTTGACATCAAGGCACGATTAAACTTAGATTGCATTGTCGCAGGTTTAACTTCACGCACCTTTCGGAAGTTGCCAGAGTTTATCACTGATTCTTCAAGCATTTGCTCATATTTTCCGTGGGTAATAGCAATCAGACGCTGGGATTTGTCCGTTGGGATAACAGTGACATCTTCCACTTTCTTGATTTCAAATATTGCTTGAACGCACTACTGTATCATTTGCCTGTTTAAGCAATTTAATCATCCCTCCGGCAAATTCATGAACGGATTCTTCTGGTACCAAAGTCTTGAGTTTCTGCGATCCATGCTCAATGTCTGCAAAACACTCTGCCGACATCTTCTTCATAACTTTCACACTAGGCTTTTGTGGTACCAATGGCGGTCCTTGATTGAGAATAGAAATTGTTCGATTGATCTTGCAGACATATGTGATATTGCAAATAGCGTGTGTCCAAGAATCCAGTTTACATCAGAATCTCCACAAAATAGTCATCTTCCCTTTTTGGATTGCGAAGTCGTAGGAACTCAAGATAGACTGGAGTCTAGAAATCGATTCACAGTGGTTCCATTTTACCTTGGACTTCGCATACTCCAACATCATCAAAACGAGCAGTATTGATGGGAGAACTTAGACGGCAGCAGCACGCTCTACTACTTCCGATAATGCTACATACTCCAGAGATCTTGTTGTGGATCGATTTGTGGCTAATGGCTATCCACGGAAATTTATTAAAGAGACTATCTGAGGTTTCGACCGCGGAAAAAATGAAGACAAAGCGGAGTCCAACGATCGTGTTTTCTTTCGAGTTCCGTATGTGAATGAAGCCCACAAGAGACAATGCATGTCTCTGGTTCTGAGAACTGGTCTTTGTAACCACGTAACTCTGTGGTTTGATGGCGGGAAGCCTTTGCGGAGGATTTTTCATCCCCCTAAGAGACCAATTTGAATGAACATACAGAATGCTTCCTTAAAAATGTGATTTATAAAATTGTCTGTTCTGTGTGCTCAAACATCTATGTATATAGGAGAGACTTCTAGAATCATGAAACAGAGAATTGCTGAACATTCAAATTCAAGCAATGAATCTAGCGCAGTTATCCAGCATTTTTTGACAGATCATCCTAATGAAAGTGTCTCATTTAGTTGGTGTGTTCTTCATAGCGGTTTGCAATTTTATCACAAGCGATTGATCTTAGAATCCCATTATATAAGCAAAATCCCAACTCATCAGCTGATGAATGGTTGTAATGGTCGCAAGAATTTTTTCAAATATTGATTCTCTGCTTTGTTTGGTTAACTACTGAATTGTTTCTTTTCGCAGGTGTCATGCTCTTTTATTCTTGCCTTTTTCACCCTCCTTTCTTCATCCCTTTTAAAATCTTTTGCGCTGTTGTATATTTTTTCTTAATTAACCTTTTTTGTATGTATAGCCCGTTTTTACTCTTTTTTTATTAGTTATGCTGCATCCATTCCAGCTCATTACTTACCTTTTTGGATATTTTGTTGGTATTCAGACAGAGTGAATTTGTTTAGTTTGACTATGTGGCCTAGCAATTATTTTGTCAGTGCTGCTGGCTGCTCTATAATGTAGAGATCCTTTTGTTCTTTGTTGTCACAGAAGTGTGATGTTCCAATCTTTGTATCTATCAATTGATTTTAATTATTGACTTTGTTGTAAAGCTGTGTAAACTGTCATTAATGATGTCAAATGTGCTGTACCAGCTTTCATGGATTGTCATTTGGCATTGAGAAAGCCTACGGGTGAAACGTCTGCCATCAAACCGCTAATACAATAGTGTCCGTTGAAGGAATCCTGCTTTTCATATATTTAAGATGACATCCGGACATGCGGAAGAAATGCAACATATAAATACAATAATGGATACAAGTCTATCATTTTAAAGCTGAGAATGCAAGCTCTCGAATGATGTATGGCACATCGTTGCTCGACACGATTAGAAGCCATGAGAATCGATTTCTGTGAGTTAAAAAAAATATATATATACAAAATAAGGTTAAGAATTAAAATACAAATAAATATCCAAAATAGTAAGTTCAAGGAAAAGTCATTTCAATCCCGACCGGTTTCATCTGCTATGACAGGCTATTCATGGGAGCCCCCCATGAGTAGCCTCAGCTAGCCTGTCATAGCAAGTGAAGCCGGTCGGGATTGAAATGACTTTTCCTTGAGTTTACTATTTTGGATATATATATATATATATATATATATATATATATATATATATAAAGTACCGGAAAGTATTGAATTTCAAATTCCTAAGAAATTTTTGAGCTTTAGCACGAGTTTGAGCTATATTTTTTTTATAATTTCATGTTTGTTGCTATATGTAAATAAATAAATAAACCAAAAGGCTCAAGAAAAACTCGAGAACTTGTATTCCCTGTCCGGTTTCAGTTCTATAGAGCCTTGTCAAAAGGAATGGAGAATTATATTTGAAGACATAATGCAAAATTAGCGCATCAGTTTGTGGTATACACAACATAGAGAAAAAAGAAGAGATAGCAAGGAAGTATTGTCTTTTTATCTTCAGCAGTGACACAGCTTGGGGACGGGAGTTGATTAAAACGATTTTATTCATGAATTTTCTTGAAGAACGAATGCACACTCGATTTAGTAAGCCAAATAATAGTAATGCTACAAATAAACTGATCCAACTACTGATTCGCTACAACGATGATTGCTTCATCGTCTGGAAGAATGAATATGCATATCTGTGGAAGTTATGCGAATTACATGGATGACATTGCTAGAGCATCAGTCAAGCTAACAAGTTACAATGACAGCTTAATGACGCTGCTAACATTGAAATCAATAGCTCTACATATTAAGCTGGTCCCGCAACATCTCTCCTCCTCACACATACCAACACTATTAATAGTTCTACGGCGGTTATTCTCACACGGGTATCAAAGGAAGGACTTAGGTTACTTGAAAACGCGTCTTATTTTTGTCTTGGAATAAGTCAATAAAATTCAAGCTGTCACTTTATATACTATATTTTTTTTGTTACTCTTATTGCAAGTTGTAGTGAATGGGAATCACTGAGTTTTCATATAATGCAGTTTTGAAGCATTCAAACTTTGCATTAAGATTGTCAGGACATTCATGAACATAAAATGCTAACTGATGTAATTGTACTTTATTATTAAATTCTGCTTTTTAGGAGGCAAGCAGTTGGCGAAAAAGCCATGGGAAAAAGTTCGGCAACATGAATTATCATCAGCCACAGCAACCGCAGCTGGCGCTTCTATGCATCTCTGCTACCACACGTTACTTACTAAGCACCGTACTGCTTTTCCTCTCAAATGCTCAGCGGTACTACATTTTGATTATATTGAAATATTACTCAAGAAAGCTGACATTTAAGTAGTCCTTATAACATTGCGGAATTTATTTAGAGATCTAAGTTCTCAGAATTTTCATGCATTCTTTACACCCAGGCTAAAGAGAATTGAAATCATTTTTACTTGCGTGAGTTCGTTATCTTGAGATTGAATTCCTCATTCAAGAAATAATTCGTATGCTGACGAAAGATTGTATGACGAAAAATGTCATTTTGAGATAATTGGTTCTAAAGTTTTAGGCATTTCCATTGTGGGCCTACAATCTATATTCATGTCATGATTTTTTGATATGTAAGTAATTTCAGATATTTCAAATCGATTGATGAACTTAACTGCTGCAATTGTTGCTCGCAATATTGATTTTAAGACTAGTGCTTTGTATGCACTCATTTGAAAACATAAAATTTGTGCGGAATAGTAGGCTATATGCGACCATTTTTAATGTTTTTTATGCGGCGTAAATCAAATTCATTCATAACAATTTCAGTGCATAAGAACATGTTCGAGCATGGTAATCAGTCAGAAGACATTAATTTCTAATAATTTTCTTTTCAAAATACTTGTCATTCGTTACCATTTTCACCTATTGTCATGTGTATCCAATATAAGTCTGAAAATTATTTGGATACTCCAGGGTTGCGGAGTCCTATCATTTATGATAGGACTCCGACTCCGGGTGTCAAGCATATAAAGCCTTTTTTGAAAAATTAACTTATAGATCATTATAGGCTTACCTGAACCCATATTTAGTGATCAGTGCTGCATCAATTATCAATCACTTGCGATGAAAGTTGATCAAATGTCGCTTTCAGTTGGATGCATACGACTCGGCTCCTCCCATCTTCTTGATGTGGGTTTCGCACGGTTTTTCTCCTGTCTCTACAGGCACGAAAATCCCACATCTTTCTTCAAAAAATATGACTACAGTTTCGATTTTAATATGCGCTTTGGAGGAACCATCACACACGATTAGCGTGGGGGTAAGAGGATAATGTTCTCAAACAAACTAGTACGCATTTCATTTTTGTCTCTGACGTGACCTTTGGTGCGTAGGTGTGATCGAGGCTAGGAAGGCTTGTCTTCTCTATTAAATCACCGAGTGAAAAGACAATCCTTTTTTCACTATCACGGATCATTCCCTCAACTATTACAAGCTTGGCATGCACTGCTGTCTCTGTACTTTTGTTTGATGGAGAAAGTTGACATCAATACAGTGACAGCTATGCACGAGAATAAATAATTTGCTTGTATTATGTTTCGGGTCTAGTTATAAGCCGGAGTCTGGAGTCCTATCATTTGATAGGACTCCGACTCCGACTCCGCATCCGTGGGATACTCCCAACGAAATCAAACGTAGACTCAACATCGAGTTTCAATATAGGACCTAATTGATGTTGATTCATAAAAATCGCTTGTGATGCGGATTGCTTATAGCATAGGCATCGAATGTGAAGCTGTAGCCAGATGACATCAAGTCATCGTATTGGTAAGCGATAGCAGGTTTGACAACTATTATTTTCTGAGTACTCCGCATCAGTATGGGACATTTCGAAACTTAGCTGTAAAGCTTCAATCTTTCTAACTCGGACTTTTCACCTCTGCCCAATAGATAATTTGCATATCATGATCAGTCATTATTTTCAACACACCGAGATATTGCGTTGCAGTTTTCCGCTCACATTTGTCATCAATGCACATATCGATAACAAAATTTGTTGACTATAAACCGTGAAGAAAATCCGAAGACGAGAGCTGTTTCGCCTGAAGATAGTCTCCTGTACTCGTATTGTCCGAAAAGTCTCGGTGATAGCAATCGAGCACACTTATTGTTTTCGGACTTTTTTTAAGTTTGATTAATGGCCAAGTGTCTGGTCCTCTATTAGGTGAAATATCTGCTGATGTTCGACTGTCATAGATGATGGCCGTCAAATAAGATGGCGCTGCAATCACGATATGTCTTTTAAGAGCTCTCTCAACACATGAGTGGAAAGATCGATCTGTCATTGATGGGGCTCAAAATAATGAACCAAATTTATTTTTTTGATTGGTCGAGAGGTGTATACGAAATGGAATAGCATGACGAGTTATGCTGCATTCCACTACAGAAGTCACAAAATAAGTGGACACTATATCTACATTCCTCTTTTTCCAGAATCAAGAAAATTAATAAGCTTTAGGCAATTTCTCTTAACAATAGGCCTACTCGCATGTCGCTAAAATGATCTGCATTTCCTCGAATTGAAGCCAGTGAACATGTATGATTCGACCAGTGGTGGAGCCGGTATGAACAATTCCATGTCGGACCGGGACGATGCCGGTCGAGCTGACTGACGAGTATTGATGATCCGGTACCGCTGATACCGGTAAAGAAATATGTTTGCCTACTTTGCTATACTATGAAACCGGGGTTCGTAAAAAACATGTTTAAAACGTTTTGAACTGTTTTTTCATGTCCTTGCATTCGATAGAACAATGTAAGCTTATCCATTTTGTCGTTAAGTAAAATAGATTCAGCTTTTAAATTAAAAAATATATATTTATAAAAATTCGATGAAATGTTTTTCGAGAAAAAAAAATTATCCAATTTCAAATGAAATTTGAGAATTGTGATAATATTTGTATCATGCTCCTGTAGTGGCCTTAATATATAGTTTTACTTTACTAAATGCTAACCAATGCTGACATTGAATTTATCGAAGGATTACAGAAACAGTACACGTTTAGATAATATGACTATATAGGCCTACTGCCTACATCCCATAAAAGTGATGCATTTAATTGATAATTGAAATGCTGATCATGAAGTAAATAAATTGTTCTTTGTATTTTATTAAGAAATAGCGAAGTGTGTGATGCTGAAATAATTTAGAGCAGGTTCGTGATGCATTAAATCCACCGTCATTGTCATACAGCAATATTTTGTAGTTCCTCTGTTGTTGTTTGCAAACAAAACGCATTTCCCCGCTTCTACTCAGAGATCCCTGCGCAATATTTCGTACGTCAATGTACTAAATTGACGCACTAGAGTTGTTGTGCTGCATGAGTGCAGGACAATACTTTGGCAATATCAGATCGTTCTATCTCAAAACCCATTCTCACGGGCTTCCTCTATCGAGTTCAGGATGAAGGTTGAGTTCGAAAAGTCGAAGGAGATGTTTTCGCAACGCATTGAAATTCCTAACAAGCTTCGTTTGCTCAGCAGTTATCGTCAATTTCGTCCATGCAGATTCGCAGCAAGTAGCCTTAGCTTATCGGTGGTTGTACTGCCATTGTCGTTCGTTTTTTTGATCACATGCTTAAAGGCGTCCTTTTCTGCAGAATATTTCACTTATTTACACTTCTCCCATAGTTCCATCGTCCTTTTGACTGTTTTAAGAAAACTGAAGCAGGATTCAAAACATGCAATATATCTTGTCGTCCATGATCTTTCAAATGATTGCATGATATACCGTATGTTGTATTCTTGAACGCCTATACATTGAATATGTTGTACGCTGTATTCTTGAACATCTATACATATAGCTCTATAACAGTAACGTTACACAAAGAAAGCAAAAAGATCAAAAATAATGAAAGGAGTTAGACAAGGCAATGCCATCTCTCCAAAGCTCTTCATGGCGGCAGATTTTCCAAAAGATTAACTGGGAAGATAGGGGCATAAACATTGAAGGAGAAAGATTCGCGGACTACATTGTCATCATTGCGCACTGTGCAGTCAGCCAACGAACCGAAGATCATGATGGAGGAGTTAATAAACAAAAGTGAAATACACGGTCTGAGAATAAGCACCACAGAAGCAAAGTGCATGTTTAACAACGTATGTAGACGGTCGAAAATGAAATTATATGGGAAAGAGATCGAGGAAACCGAGGACTACATATATCTCGAACAGCGATTCAGCCTCAATAAAAAGAACCAAGAGAAGGAAGTCGATCGAGGAGGATAGGTATAGCGTGGGAAGCTTTCAACAAACATCGACACATTTTCACCAGCAGTCTGCCTATCTCTCTAATGCGGAAGGTACTCGAGTCATGTGTAATAGCAGCATTAATCTACGGCGCCGAAACTTGGACAGTGACAAGGAAGACGGAACAGAAGATCGTAGCTACACGTATGAAGATGGAGAGAAGAATTTTGAAGATAACATTTTTAGGCAGGAAGATGAACGAATGGGTGTGAAGAATGACAAAGGCCAGAGACGCACTACAAATGATGAAGACAAGAAAGTAGCAGTGGGCAGGACACATTGCCCGAATGGAAGACAGTAGATGGACCCAAAGATTAACAACATTGAGACCATGTGAAGGAAAACGAAGAGGAAGACGGCCAAGAAAGTGGCATGAAGAAATTGTACTGTTCTGCAATACAGTTAACTGGCCACAATTAGCCGGAGAGAGAAGATGGTGGAAATGTCATACTGAGGCCTTCGTCGTGCAGTGGGCAGATATAGGCTGATGATGATTCTTGCCAGGGGTGGAATGAAGTTCAATGGAGGTATTGGGAGGAATGAGGTTCGATGAGGACTTTAATTGAGAAAGTTCTGCTGAGAAAATTTCGACTGCAGTCATAATACACGGAAATAGGTTACTCATTGAAATGGGTTGCAATTGATGGCAGTATCAGATTTGGTAACTAAGGAGAGTAATCGACTCAAGATCAGCGTGCGCGTCGATTTGAGATTGAAACTCATTTCCTGATTAGTTACCTAAAAGTCTGTATTTGAAAATATACGTTGTTACTATCTTTCACTTCTTTTTTGTACTTCAATAGGGACCTACTAGTTTTGAGGGAGAAATTGAACATGCTATTTTCAACGCATAAGAAAGAAACTGAGCAAAAAGGCTAAGAACCACTAATAAATTATTTTAAAAAATGCATTAAGAATCATTTCTTAAAAAATATGTTTTAAACATATTTCTTCAGCGTGTTTCAAACAGTTTGTTAAAAACACTACCCACCCTGAATTTACAACCCTATTGTTTTCCATTGGAGAATCCTGTCAAAACAATGTCTTTGTCAAATCGAATTTATTCGTGGGAGATCTTTCAAACACAACATGTGTCCATCGTCAGGTAAGTGAAAAGAGAAATTGGCATTGATGATAGCAGTTCACAGGGATGGACAAAACTTATCAAGATAAAGTTTTATGCACGTGAACACGAAAAACCAGACTACTAATATAAAACTAACAGCAGAATGATAGTAAATCGTAATAAAATGTAGCAAAAAAACCACAGCGGTACGTTAAAATAAAGATAAAGTCAAAATTGCCAAGCCTCACTCAATGTGTGTTTCACTTGATTAGATGAGTTCAAACGGCGTCACCATAAAGCCTCTTTCACAATGCGCTTTCTCCACCTTGACTCCCTATCGATCACAGTAAAACAGTCTGTGCCACTCTGATGGCTGGAGAAGACGGAGTGTTGAGCCAGTTCGGAGCGAATCTTTGTCCCGAATCGCTCGATGATGCTCTTTCCGGCGCTGTTCAACAGGAAGAGTAGTCTCAGCAACATATACCCAGTCGCAGCCATCCTCCTCACAAGAAATTTTATACACTGAGCCCAGTACAAGAGCAGGCTTTGGTCTCTTCTTAACAAGAAGCGACCGTAGCGTTCCTTGGCTTAAAAAATGACATCCCTTGGTACATCACTTCTAATTTCATCGCTGACATAAGTCTTGGGATCGTTATCCAAAAGTAAGAGGTAGGCTGTGCAATCGAATTACTGTTCTTTGCAGGGCATTCGTAAATATGCGAGTATCATCTTGTTATTTACTCCACTTCTTTTATTACGTCCTACGGCAGTAAGCAAGACCATTGTGCAGCAAGCCCGAACCATATTGCAATAGACTTGCGCAGACATGGGTTAAACGTTGGTTAGGTGGCCTACCGATAGCTATATTTTCTCTGGAGGTTCAATAATAAGATGTGCATGTTCTACCAGCAACATTGTACATGTACAACAAGCTAAAACAACTTTTTATAATTTCTTGCTAGATACATGTCAACGATTCATGCACATTCACATGATTAATTCTAGATACATTTCGCGATATCAACGATAAGAGGATGTGATTTGGGTCTATATTCCCTTATTGAAACTGCACTGGAATCAGCCTAATTTTACTTTATTTTGCGATTTCATTCAAGTCCTTAAGTGTCCTATTCACTGTGGACAAAATTGCGCTTAAATTGCCACCGTAGGCCTATAATTCGGCACTTTATTCAATTCGGCGCATGCTTTAAACACAGACAGAGCACTGGTAATACATGTAATTCGAGAAATTTAGAATGAAATATAGCTTCTTCCATTGTTTAAATTTAGATGGAGCACATATAAAGAAGGTCTCCAACCATTATGTAGCATTGCTGTGCTAAATGATTGCTTCAGTGCAACATGAAATTTATCTTTTCGAAGCACGTAGACAACATGTAATCTTAATTTATAGAAATTTTGTATTAAATTTCTTGTTGAATGACTATCTGACTCAGTACAATCTGTTACCGATCGACAGGCAACATCACTCAACTGAGACTTTATGCGTCGCATCATGTCTGATGCCCTGACAGTTGCTGACCATCGATCTATGACATTGCCCGGACTGCTGAACATGTCGGCGGCATTTGACTGTGTGGACCACCAATTGTGATGCGTGGCTTGAAAGATATTTACTTCTGTCGTTCGTTTGTGGTTGACATCATTCCTGACAGACCGCACCAGACAGCTCTAAAATGCTGACTCCATGTCGTCGATACAGAAGATATATTACGGCGTCCTTCAGGGATCAGTCCTCGGACCTTTATTATTCATATTGTACGCCACAGACCTAAACAACATCGCCGCTGTCCATCAACTTCAGTATCAACAGTATGAAGAAAACTGCCAACTGATTGTCAGTGTCCCAGTTCGGCAAATATCATTAGCAACGGATCGACTTTCTTGGTGTGTAGCTAATATTCGTGAGTGGATGAATTCGAGCCGGCTCCAACTATCATATCAAAGACCGTCATCATATGACTGGGTTAACGTCGGTAAGTCGCGAAGATTGATGCTCGTAGCGTTGACATTCAGTCGATCTTGGTAGAACCATCAGATACTGTGCGAGATCTCGGTGTGATACTGGATAGCCATTTGACATTATCTGCGAATATTTCTGCTGTTTGTCATTCTGCTTTCTGCTTCCTCCAGTTTTATAGAATATGCCGCTTGATGCCGACAAAACTCTGACCCGGACGTTTGTATCTTTCCGTCTTATATACTGTTCCGCAATCCATTGCGGCATCTCAAATAGCCCTATTCGCCGCCTCCAAAGTGTGCAGAATGCCACCGCAAGACTTATATAACAGGAACTCGGCAACAGGAGCATCACCCTTACATGTATCTTACAATTTTTGCATTGGCTCCCTGCACGTCAGAAAATTACCTTTCGGATGGCGGTGCATGCCTTTAATTAAGGCCCTTGATGGACTTTGATGGAGCTGTGACCGTCATGTCTGTCATGATCTGTTGAAGCTGGGACATTCCCATAACGACGTCTACATGTTTCATAATTTTAATAAACTTATAGTTAATAAGACTTAAGGTTTGTCCTTAAGAGGACAGGTGGTGCGTGTGATCAAATGGTGCAATGACATGCATTGTGCGTCGAACGCACACTCGACTAGCAGACCGATCTTTCGCCGTCGCTGAATCGCGATTATAGAACAGCCTCCTTTCCCATCCAATCTAAGGGACAATGACCTGACACTTTCCACCTTCCGTCGATCACTTAAAACGTACCTGATCCAAGAGAGTTACCTGTATTGTGCGCGATATTAATATTTTCATAAGTAAATGAATATAAATATTTTTGGGGGAAGGATGACAAAATCACTACCTAGCAGCAACTGAATAATGTGTAGAAATAATGCAAAAGTTTGCTTTATGAGATTGTGGGATGACAATTCCGGTGTTTCCGTACTAATCATATCACCTTAGTTAATAATCCCCGAAGGAGCTGTGGAAGCTGTGGGATGACCCTAGCTCCCATATCTGTAGCATCGTCACACTTCACAGCATCCGCATTTTCACTGCAACCTTGAATTTTGGGCTCTAGCTGAATGCATTTAAGTGTGTTTCGGTATCTTGATAAAAACATGTGAATCTAGCTCCAGTGCAGAGCCACAAAAATCAAGCTGCGAAAAATCAATTCGAGCAAGCGGATTGATTGATGTGTTCAGAAAGAGCATGTCGAGTTGGTTGATGTGTTGTAAATCGACTTTGACAGATTTGAATATATTGCAGCAATTGCTTCACTGTGATATTGCAACACATAAATATAAAAGTTGAAATACATTCATACGCACAATAACAATCTTTACAACATCTTAAATTAAAATAATAATTAACATCTCAAAAATTCCTGGCTCTTTCCAATTCAAAAATATCATATCATGACTGGCCAGGGCATCTTCCAAGTACTTACAAGCTCCCATGGAAAGAGGAGTTGCAACATCTTTAGACAATTTATAAAATAATCCATTTCTATTGACTCGTTAATCAACGAAAGGAAATTCATGAATGACTGTATTCGACAACAAGTTCTTCCTCGATCCTTATGATTTTCTATTCCACGAAAATTTCGAAATTCTATTGAGGCTCAATAGATTATCCTCAAGCAACCTAATACGATCTGAAATCACAAATATAAATCATGAAATTGATCGCACAAGATTACTTGGATGGTAATCGAAAAATTGTGTACATCTTAAATAAAAATAACAATTAACATCTCATAAATTCCTGGCTCTTTCCAACTCAAAAATATCATATTATGACTAGCCAGGGCATCTTCCAAGTAGTCTGCGCTGAATTTGAATGTCCGAATTCCTACAAAATCGTCAGGGTGTTTTTAATGTGCAACAATGATTCCTTTTAAATATTACTCACTACTGAATTCTAAGATGGCTTTAGAACTGATAAAAATGCGATTCTGAAACGAGCTGATAACACATTTGAATAATTTTACTCTTCCTATAGGCCTGCATGCACATCAACTCGTGGGTTCTTTGCCTTGATTATGTTCCCCACAATCTACTTATCAAAATTTTCCAGAATGTGAAGAACTCAGTAATTGGATTGAGAATTACATATAAGTCATGAATAGAAAACAACGTGTAAGACTTGGTGACAGGCTAAGCCAAAAAGCAGATATTTCAAGTGGCGTTCCACAGGACTCCATTTTCGGGCTATACTTCCGAATCTTTTCTATTTTTATGTCAGCATATTCAGCTTTTGATGCTAGAACATGTGTTATGAAGCACGCAGGTGATGTCACTTTAGTCATTCCTGTATTGAAAGGTCATTTTGAAGATTCAAATGTTGTCTACAGTGAAATCAATCATTTGAAATTTTGGTGCAAGAAAAATCACATGCTTATTAATTCTGACAAATCGCATGTATTAAATATTAACCCGATTATTTCTACCTTACATCCTGTTCAATCTTTGAAGAATGTTATCGTCTTGAAAATCTTGGGTCTATTTTTTAATGGAAATTAACCTGGTCTAACCACTTTGATTTCATTATTGCAAAATTGTCAAAAAGATTGTATGTGTTGCGCATCTAGAAGCTTATGCTGACTCACAATCAATTGATAGAAACGTCTTTGCTATGATTCAGTCTGTTATGGATCATGCATCACCTGCATTCTTGAATCCCGGCAAAGGTTTAAACAAACGTCTCCTATGCTATTGCAAGCGTGCTTTTTACATCATCCATGGTCGTGATATACTTGTGCGTAGCTGTAGCCGGTGTGATCTATTTTCTATTTGTAAGAGACGTCAGAGGCTTTCCATGAATCTTTTCAATTATGTAAGCCTTAATCATTCACATACCCTATAGCATTTGTTGCCGAACATGTCAGAGCGAAGCAATCGTTTCATTTGCCATATGGTAGAACGTCTCATAGACAAAATAGTTTTATCTTCTCCTGTTTCGTATTGTATAATGACATAACTTGAAATTGACTTTGTAATGTTACTTTCAACTCAACGATTTTCATTTGGAGGTTGGTTGTACTTTTTTGCACGACATTAATATCAAAATTACTAATGTGAAAATGTGTTGATTTTTTGTCCAATTATTCATCAAGCAATTTGAAAATAGCATGCTGTTTGTTTAAGAAAAGAAAGAATGCAGCGAAAATTTCCGCACTAGGGGTGCAAAGCGATTAAGCGATAATCGTTTAATCGCTTCAAATACTTAAGAAATGCATTTAATCGTAGGCTTGCGATTTATTTTTTTTTGCATTTCTATTCTAATGCAAAAAAGCACTTATATCATTTTTTGGTGATTCTTTAGATAGTAGTGTTAATGAATGAATTTTCTATTCAGTTGATCAATCGATTATTCTATTAGTGCGTTTCGTGTGAAGGTTGGTATTCTCCAAGTACGGAACAGAAAGGTGTGGAAATAAGTGGCTTACTTGTGATTCGGTGACTATGCTTTAGTTTTAGTCTTCTGGTAGCATTAGACTGTTCTGATATTCCATATAGGCGGTCTCGAGTAAGGGTAATTAAAATGAATGAAATAAGTGAGTCAGCGGCAAGCAACGATGTGACGTATTGACGTATCCTTCCTGACGAATCGTATGATTCTACATATCTTTTAAATTGTTTTGTGAAGAGTGACATTTTTGTAATTATGTCCATGTACTTTTGTTGAAGAAATTTCTGTGAGACAAACGACTGCAATAATCATTTATTTCTCAACTTTGTTATTTCATTACAGTTTCCTTGAGATTCATTGTTTTAATTTCATTGTGCATTAAATAATGGGGTCATAATTGCGCGGGCTTTATACATGCCATAAAGTAGTCATAAATGCAAATTTCTTTTTCAGAGTAAAATACCTTTTCATAATCAACATGTAGACGTACATACAATTAACGTTAATTGTGCAACCTTTATGTACTAGGCCCATGCTTTTAATATAAGTTACATCAATACAAAAGGCAAAGTGATTGTGCATGGGAATGAAACTTAACAATACGTTGAGAAGCAGTAATAGTTTACATAATAGCAGTAATACCGTTATCTTGTATATTAAAAGTAGATACTGAAATTATATGAGAAATTAATCGCACGATTAATCGTTTAATCGCCTTATGATGCGATTATAAATCGTTTAATTGCATCGATGCGATTGCGATTAAAAAAAGTCACCCCTATTCCGCACTGAGTGGGATGGGTTTTGGCCAAGAAATTTTGCCTGACTTGCATGATTGCTTGATCCGAAATTGACCACAGAATTTGATATTTAGCTTGAAAACATATAGTCTTCTCTTAGTTAAGTTACTTTCTATAGTGCAAGGCGTGTGCAATCTTGAATAAAACTCAATTATGCGATGTCAGAGAGGACGAGATCTGATAGCCGTCATTTTTACATTAGTACGAATAATAAGTGTAGCAATCGATGAGAGATGAACGTAACTTAAACGCAACATTGATTTATCAAATTTGTAAAATGTAGGTTTCTTGCGTTGAATGTTAGCACCCAGCCCTGGCAGACGTTACAACCTCAAAATTTTAGCCAATGGCATTATAAACTCTATAACTAATCAAACAGAAATCGCCAAAAAAGAATGTCTTGTTGTTTTGGAAAATTTCAAAATCTTGCGTAATTTAGCTTGTCGGAGTATGCAAACACTCAACACTGCATTCTTTAATATTCATGTGTTGGACCTTTTTATGGATTATCTACGCCTTCGGTTTGGTACAGAGGGAATTTCATAAATCTTGCATTAATGCCAAATTGTCCACTTTTATAAGAACTGACAGATGACAATATAATATAATATATAATATATATGATGTAAGATAACAGCTGACAGTGTTCAGTTACAGATTTTTCCCAGTGATTGTATTAAAGTCATGTCCGTGATATGTTTAAACAGGTCATGTTGAATCTCTTTAAATAAAACGGTGAGTAGAAGCAAAATTGATTTGAAACAGTTTCATCAAAACCATCAATCTGAGCCACTAATCGACTGCAAGCTTCAATCTTGCATACACTCCTTGATATCTCGGTCCACAATTTCCACATGCTCCACCACATCGGGCCGATAATATTTTCCTATCGGAAGATATTGACGGAGTACCAACGGAGTATCCACCATACCCCCAATGTGTTGCAATTACCTGAAATGAAATTAACAGATGTCAGTATTTAGTGTGTCTCTTAATTCTGTCTGATAATTGAGTTTATCAAAATATTGATAAGTGAGCTAGAACTGGCTGAGAGTGAACGACTGCTTTTTCATGGTCTTTCGTTAAAGTCCATCGAAAAGCCTTATCGATAACTACGGTCAACTTGATGTCGGTTCTTGCCAATTTTACCTAGGTAGGGGAGAGTAAGGCAAGTCGGGACACAACGATTTTATCTGTCATCAATGATCTTTAAGATCTGAAATTAATGTCAGAAATTTCTCACAGTCATACTGTTCTCTGATTGGTTGTTCGATGCGACTCCTTCAATCCAACCAGATGAACTAGACAAGGCGTCACAGCTGTGTTGTTTTTTTATAATACTCGACTTGCTTTAATATCCATCTACTGTGTTTAAAGCAGTGTTGATAAAACCCACCCCTATTTAAAAAGACCCAAAAAACCCATGTGTATTTTTAAATAGGTAGGTTTTCCTTGTTTTTTTTAAAATACATTCACCAATTGATAATTGTACGATCGAATTTGAGACAGGTATTGATAATGGGTTATGTTCGATGTCAAATCGTAGGTTTAAAGGTGCATTCTTATTTTAACTATCAAACTACTCAGAACGCAATATTTCTTCATTATCTGAAATACACACCTTATTCTTTTCATACCACCGAGACAATTCTTTGAGCATGAGATAAGAAGACATAATTCAGGTTTAACGTCTAAATGGGTTGATAATTATGTATCCACATGAAATTGTAAGTAACTTTGACATCAGGGACGTAGCCAGGATTTTGAATTGGGGGGGGGGGGGCGGGGCTAAATGCAAAGGGATTAAACTTCGAAGACTTTTGAAGTCTCATGAAATCTGACAATGATGTTAGCAGAAAAGGAGTCAGATATTTTTACCTCCACAAACCTGGTACGACTAAATTAGACTGCTGCATTTCTAATATTATAATTAGTGTTTGATTATATTTAGGATGCTAGGATCGTAACCCAAGTATCACTCATTAATGGAATTGCAGGTAAATTGATAAATTATTGAGACAAGGGCTTTAATATTTTGTTGTTTAGTTTATATCAAATTTCGCATCAGCATTTGATAATTATCGAGTCAGACGACACTTAAAACTTTATGTAGGATTTTTCTCAGACCTATGTCACCTATGTGATAGTTGAATATTAGTTATCAGCATAATTTAGATACATGTAATTGTAACTTCAATGATAGGGTCTCATTTTCCAAATTATAAGTATAACGTTTTAATTATAGACGTGTATTATAGGCTGGTATACTAATAATGATGACGGATTACGTCATTGGAAACCGCTCCCTTTTATGTCTTTACTCCTTCTATAATCTAGATCAAATTTAAAACTCAAATTCAGAAAAAAAATATATCTAACATCTGATGCAGAGGCATATAGTCTACATGTAGATACAAAAGAAAATTTAAGCGCCGAGCAGCAGTACTGGCAAATCTGTCAATAACTTCGTGAACTGATGGTGTGCATTCACGATGGATCTGTAGGAAGAGAAGTGACTCGAGTCTGTCCTCAGTCATTGTACTGCGGATTGCAGTCAAAGTATTTCTAATTTCGAAAACACACGTTCTGCTTGAGCAGTGGTAACAGGTAGACACGCCAACAATTCCAACAGAATTGTCATATTGGGGAAAAATTCACTGCAGTGATCCAGTGTTTCGATAGCTGTGCGAGGTCGGCTTTCTGCAGATATGTCCTCCCATTTTTTTGTCCACAACTGGTATTCTTGTTTAATTGTTTCCAGAGAATCAGCGAAAAGCGCATCATATTGTTGGAAAGTCTTCCACAGTTCACTCCAATTGTTTTCGAAACTTGAATTATGTAGGAAAGCAGGAATAGCTCTAGTAAACTGCAACACGGATCTCTGACGCTCGCCAAACCGAAGCATTAAATCCTGAATAATGGCGTCAATTGATGGGAAAAAATAATTGATGCGATAATAACTTTCCGCAGTTGGGTTTGGGTTAATATCATCAATTGCATTAGGTCGATAGACGGAACGCAAAGACGTCCTTGGTGAACGTAAACGAACATCAAGAAAGTCAGCCAAAAGTTCCATCTCACGGAACATCTTCGAAAATTTTTCTTCTTTACGAAGACACTGTAAGAGTTCCTGTGTGTCATTTAATAAAGCAATGGCTTTGATTAAATCAATTTCCACACATTGTAAAGCACGAGTGAGAGGCAACAAAATACCCGAAATTGTTTCAAGAATAACAAGACCAACAATGAAATCTGACTGACAAACAGAATCCTTCAAAGATTGTGCTGACTGTCGAATATCAATCGATGACCATGTTTTCATGGTCTCAAACGCACTGATAACGAAAGGGAGTAGCTGACGAAGGGTAACAATAGCCGTATGTCTTTCTATAAACCGCGTGGTGCACAGAGTAGTAAGATGCTTTTTGCTGATCCTTGTATCTTCAGCCTGATCAATTAGTGTTTTTAATAGATTCGTACATTTAGGACTAGAGCGAAATAATTTAGATATTTTACGAACTACGTCTTCTGTATGCCTTATTTCTGGAATTTTGATGGCTTCTGAAGCGCTCAAATTGAGGCAGTGCATTGCGCAATGGAAATATGAAGCAAATGCTGCTTTCCCTCTTTGAAAACAGTGGCAGCTCCAACTCGACTACTAGCCATTGCAGTTGCACCATCATAACCTTGAGCGATGCACTTTTCAAGGTCCAAACCAAGATCCTGGACCTTTCGAAGTAATGTTTCCCCAATAGCAGCTCCGCTGAGCCTGACCTCGATGCCACATTAGTTTCATCCATTTGACTTTTGATCTCGGAAATCAGATCAACAACAGCTATAGGATCTTCATGGATCTCCATTTCCCTGTACATCCTTTCATTACATATCTAATACATACAGCTAGCTGTTCCCTTCTTTGTCTGTCCATCGTTTCATCCGCAATAATTGCCCAACACCTGGCCCTCAGAATTTGAAGAACTTTTTTCTCTTTGACTAAAGTTCCGGCTATTTTAATCAATTCATTTTGAATAGAAGCAGACTGGTAGGTAGCATTCGCCTGAGCAGATTTTAGATGCATAGAAGATTTGGGATCTCCGCCACGAGCACGATACCTCAAAGAGCTCTAAAATTCCCATCGTTTGAAATAGGCTCTGCATCTGAATTTACGCTGCCGGTTTCTCCAACGGATCCCCGCAGAGCCAGTGCTATATTTTGACTGACCGCAAGTGAAAAATTGTGTCGACGATGGGCTCAAGAAACTGTCTATTCTGTTTTAATATTTTTTTCCATGTTTGCCGTGACCAACTGATCTTTGATACTGTGTCTGTTTAGAGAATAGTACATTTCTAAAATTCTCCATAGCCAGTTATACAAGATTTATGGTACTTCAGTAGCCTGATGTGCAGGACAACACAAAAGCACCATGTTTACCGGTTAAATCATCATATCTATCAAGTGGTTTTGATACAAGTTTTCCTGCACACTGGCCGTGACCCTTTGAACGATCCACCAACTCCCAAAGAAGTCATAAAGAAAACGCATGGAATAAAAAAAGCACCTGCTAAGCCTTCTACTTTACACACAGAAAGCCAAGGAAAGTTCTTAAAATGCTTAGGTAAGAGTCGACGAATTCTTTCCTTACATGACTTTTTGTGAATCGAGGAAAGGAAAGTCGCACTATCTTTTTCTGGTTTCCCATGACTCGAGAAATCTCCGGCGATCATCATCGGATAAATCTGTTCTATCTAGCTGCTAGAACCCAATATCGTTTGAATAAGCGATGAATACAGTCATTGGTTGTCTTCGGAACACGATCGATATTTGGAGATTGTGATAAACTTTTGTGTTCAATTTCATCAAGTTCAGGAGGAATAGATGTTGATTCAGCAGAAGAGCTAGAGGCCAACATCAAAAGCGTCGACGATTGAATGTTATTTGACGAATCGACAGCCACTTCCTTTCGAGACCACTACCAAATTTCGGAAAAAAAAATTGAGAATGCTGTCATTTTTGGCTTTATTTCTTTTATTTGTTGCCATATAAATGATTATAATAGATATGAGATCGACGAAACGAATCACTTCCGAAGCACAAGTTAAGTCCACAGTCGAGGTCAGCGCGTCAGGAGCTAATTTAAATCGGCTTGGTATAGTAAGTGCCTTCTGTGCAAAAGCGAGGGAAGCATTAGGGAAAGACAATAGGAACTGACTTCACTAACATCCAATCAAAATAAAGCTGAGGTTTTCATTTACCGACGACTGGAATTCATTTGACTACGTCATAGGAATCATTATGACAAAAAGTTGATTAATAGCGTAGGACAGATTAACTTCGTTATTTATGAAATTATAATTTTTAAGCACATCGGATGCCGCTCCGATTGGGGGGGGGGGGGGCATGGCCCGGTGGCCCCCCTCTGGCTACGCCCCTGTTTGACATCAGTAGATTATGTATCTAGTTTAGTATTTATTCCATTGAAAACAAATTTAGCGATACAACTGAGCGCATAATTAATATCACATGTATGATTTCATCATGCTAAAATTAATGATCCAAACATGTTCATAGCACAAAGTGTGCTATTAAAGCACCCAGAAACAGCAATATAGAATAACCATGCAATTTAACTACGAATGCTCCGTAGCCACTCCTTTAGAATTATTTTGGCTAGAAATATGATTAAAACAATTAATCAAACCGTCGTTCATGATAGACAACTTGCATTTAAAAATCCTGCCCATATATAGAAGAAACACAATCTTCTATTTTAAGAATAAATAACGTTTGATTCTGAACCAACGAATTTGTACCAAAAAGTTGAATGAATTTGATGTAGACTATCATTCAGTTTTTAAAGTTCGGTACTTAATCATCGGCACATTAATGTTTTGTAGATCAAATATGGTTATAACTTATTTATGTTCGGAAAACAAAGGCGAAGGAATAGAAGGATTCTGATAATATTTCGATTACTGTGGAAGCCATCAAAAACAAACAAAAATCGCTTAGATCTACTGCATCTACTTATGGCATACCTAAAACTACTCTAAGTCGCTTTGCTTCACAGAATCGCATTCCAACAAATTGAGAGCGATTTTCCATATCACTTGGAGATGATTTAGAAAATATTTTAAGTAAATACATTATAGAACTGAATGACAGATTTCTTGGGTTTGGTACTGCAGCTCTTAGAAAATTTGCGCACGGTCTTGCTGTCGTCAATAAGTGCCTGTACCCGGAGTCATGGGATAAAGATAAAGCTACATGATGTACATGCAGAGTTGGAAAAATCGGAATTGGAATTGACGATATTTAAATCTACTGGAATTGGAATTGACCTTGATAAACCTCAATTCCACTTTTTCGATAGAGCCCGGAGTTCTTCTAGCAGCAACTGAAGATGTCGTATGTGTTGTTGTTGTGTCAATTTCTCATCGATTCTAATTTATACCAATTTTTGAGACTTGACGATAGATCCACTTTCCTTTGAAAATTGAAACAATTTCCTTTAATCTCTTCTCGTTAGCTTTCGACCTGACCACATTTCATTCTTATCACGGAATCTCCTTTTTAACATGGACCATTAATCAGTTTTCATGATATCATTTATATCGTCGCTTTTTCTGTCATCAACAATCACGTTATTAGCACGTTGAGTTTCTTTCTTCTTGTGTCAGTTAATTAATAGAATTATTCACAGCTTCTCTCTCAGTGTTTGATTCTTTGCTGACCGCTAATTTTCTTTTCTTTCTTTTTTTCACGAGATATTGAATATCTCGTTTACGAAACGAAAATGGTGTAGGCTGACCGGTTACATATACACACAAGAAATACGAACACAAGAAATATGAATACACAAGAAATATGAATACACAAGAAATACACAATAATAATAATAATAATACAATAATAATAATACAATAATAATACAATAATACACAAGAAATATGAACATGAGAACGCACAAAGGAACGACGCAGGGAACGGAACACAGGAACAACGAGGATAGGATAAGGGCACATGGGTTAGATTGAAACGAACAAACGTTAGATGCATTGACATAATACACTATACGCGGCATGCAATCATCGGTATTGAATCTTATTATGGAATTGGAATTGAATTGAACTGTCAAATATTATACCTTCCCTGGAAAATGAGGGAATTCTCCTAGTTATTAAGTGCCGTTGGTATGAGCAAACCCTGGGCAAAATGCCTGCATGCGGTCGGGCAAGGTAGTGGATGCAGAAGGGAGAAGGCACGTTAGGTGGGGTGGGGAGGGGGGGATGGGAATGGGGGCGGCAGGGGGGGCCAAGACCTGCGGGGGAGGAAAGGGGAGAAAGTAAATTTTTTTAAATCTTACTACGGGAGAGGGGTGGGTATAGTGTAGGCGAAGCAAGAGTAGGACTACGGTAGGTGTCACGGCAGACGAGGGGAGAGTGAAGACGGCGCACTGGGCGGGGTGAGCGCCCATAGCAATCACTATTTAGGAGTCATAGCAAAAGTTTTTTGAACATAAGTCTCCACTGACACTCACCAAACGCGCTAGTACCGCATTTCGAAATTATGAGTTTTTGCGTTCTGCACTCCTTGGGACATCGACGCATCTGTTCCAGCGACCTTCGATTCGCACCTAAACCTAGAGAGTAACGAAGAACTGACTCATTTTTCTATACGCGCAAGTTACTTCTTTCTCTCTAAACGCGTAAGTCACGTTATGTTAAATTCCAAAGCCTGGATATCGAGAAACCAAACCAAACAGTTTTTCGTTTTTCTCAAAACTCTTTGATTCGACATGCGTGTTTAGAGCATAGAAATTGACAACAATAAAACCTCTAGAATGGAAATTAAGCTTCATGCAATGCACAATAACGGCACATAAATCGCACGCATTTTCACTTAGATGCACCTGCCAACGTTTGTATGATTGGGTTAGAATCAGTCACATGTGTAAATCGAAGCTTTTAATTGGTGGTTCATGCATCAACTTAGTTCCCCCGGATGTGCCGCGACCTTGAGTCAATTTCCATTCTAGCGAACTTCAGATAAACAGTTTATTTCTATGGTTTAGAGAGTGTCATCGACGATATATCATGATCATCTATCCCACCATAGACATCGAATTGAATACTGAAATGGTATTTAAGTACTGCTTATTAAAAAGTAGTAATGACACTTTTATGCATAGTCATTCTTGCGTATTCTCTTGATCATTTGAATTCCTTCAAGTCGTCCATATTCGCTGTAATTGTATAATTGGAGTTGCGCAGATCCACTTCAAAGATACTTAGGAATGGTTTCTTCTGCACTTCATTACATAGGCCCTATGCATACGTATATTTGAGTTACATGTACGTTCATTGCGCTGATTCCCTGTACTACTCAGAATTAACTTCTTAGTACCCAGCCATTATTCTAGTCACATTTCGGTAAAATTTCAAAATTGTCCAGTCAAAATAGATGATTTTAGATTTTGAAGTGCTATTATAAGTGCGAAACTGAACGAACCAAGACAAAAGAATATAGCCATTAGAAAGTTCACACCCTAAACATGTTGCAACATGAAGGAGGGAAGCGCATTAGCCTCATTGGAAATGGATGCCAATCGACCCGGTAGAGAAGGTTTATGTGGGGTTTTAGTTGCTTTAATTCAAGGTGTCAAGCATACCAGAATTTGTCAATATTTGTAATGTAAGAAAATGATATGCGTAATAATGTCTTTCTATCACATTTGATTAGGTTATCGAAGAGTTTGTAAATTGCACGTCGGTTCAGAGTGCATAGTTAACTCTAGTTAACTCTAGTTGTTATTAACAATTAATTGCCATGTTTTCATTGTGTATTGAAGATGCACAGTGGCTACAATATAGATTAGCAAAAACATGCTCTTTCGTTTTAAATTTGCTTTTATCATGAATTTTGTCTTAAACACAGCCACAACCTCAACACAATTGTCTCGTCTAGCAGGGCTTCCTGGCAATAAAGAATTCTGTCGCATTTCACCTGAAAAGTTTGATCACAGCGAGCAAGCTTAATTTTGCTGCGATCTTATGATAGCCGTGCCAAATGTTCTACTCTTCACTACAGTTCAAAACTTTTCCTCTCTCTTGAAAAATCTGTGACAGGGAACATATAGCGCCCCATGGCTGCGCCCCTGTCGTGGTTGTGGAGAAGCTATTTCATAGTGAATCTCACTTCCGTTTGTGTGGAGAAGCTATGTATATCCGGAAAAAATAAGGTGTTCAGAAGAGAACCTTGTGGGACGCAACTGGTAACAAATTTAACAGCACTGTCAAAGCCTGTTGATCTTTAGCTGATGACAGCACTTTTGATCTTTAGTCCATACGTGCTTAGGAATCGAACTCATCAAATGTGACACTGTTCCTTTGGAGTTCGCTTATTCATAATAAGGTCTCACCTGAGGTCTACTATATTTCATCCAATCAGCAATCCTTTTATGATCTACTTGTCTACCATAATGAAGATGATTCATCCTGATGTCTTTTGTGAATAAATGAAGAACATAATTATGATTACTTTTACTAACATTTATTTTTTACTACTTTTTATAGCTTTTACTTATTATTGCTAGCTCCTATTTCTTGTCGGTGTTATTCGATATTGAAAATTCCTTGAATGCACTCATTAATTGACTTTCAAGTGTTAATTCAATATCTGAATCAATACAGTGTTGATTTCAAATATACTCGTGTTCTTATCATTTTCATAATGTGGTGGATGTTGTAAAGCATAAATCACTATTTGCTGAAAGTAGAGCCAATTCACTCATTATTCGAAAAATCAAAATGACATATCGAGTCAGTGAACACTCGAGAAGACTTAGGGGCTTGAGCCCCTCCGAAAAATTTAGTTCTCTGTGAAAAAGCGCATTATGG
>CAJQUW010016062.1:0-10604 GCA_907163375.1 Prostheceraeus crozeri
TGATATCTGAGGATGGGGGATGGATTACTAATGAATGAAAGAAGCTCATTGCTGATGTCTGGATTGTGCTTATAGTAGATGATGAGTCATTGCTGATGTCTGGATTGTGCTTATAGTAAATGATGAGTCATTGCTGATGTCTGGATTGGATTTATAATGAATGATGAGTCATTGCTGATGTCTGATTGGCTTTATGGTGAATGATGAGTCATTGGTGATGTCTGGATTGGATTTCTAATGAATGATGAGTCATTGCTGATGTCTGGATTGGATTTATGGTGAATGATGAGTCATTGGTGATGTCTGGATTGGATTTATGGTGAATGATGAGTCATTGCTGATGTCTGGATTGGATTTATGGTGAATGATGAGTCATTGCTGATGTCTGGATTGGATTTATGGTGAATGATGAGTCATTGCTGATGTCTGGATTGGATTTAAGGTGAATGATGAGTCATTGCTGATGTCTGGATTGGATTTATGGTGAATGATGAGTCATTGCTGATGTCTGGATTGGATTTATGGTGAATGATGAGTCATTGCTGATGTCTGGATTGGATTTAAGGTGAATGATGAGTCATTGCTGATGTCTCGATTGGATTTATGGTGAATGATGAGTCATTGCTGATGTCTGGATTGGATTTATGGTGAATGATGAGTCATTGCTGATGTTTGGATTGGATTTATGGTGAATGATGAGTCATTGGTGATGTCTGGATTGGATTTCTAATTAATGATGAGTCATTGCTGATGACGTCAATTGAATGCACACCCTTTTCAATCATTTTTAAATGGAAAATGCCAAATCTTATCTCCTTCTTCGATTTATTGCCCTGCAGCTTGTAAATGAATATATACTGAGTTAAACATCCGGCGCTTCGTGCCACTGACACTTCTGTGTAGGACAGAGCACAAGCTTGCTTGGATGATGTCTGAAAAAGAAAGCAGATATCATGCTTTTGATCAGATATCATCCAAACGAGTGCTCTATCCGACTTAGAGCATTATAACAAAGCACAAACAGAATTTCATTGACTTGCATTAACTTTTTGATAAACCTCTTGGATGATGATTTTCATTTGAAATACAATTTTGGCAGAGATGCATGCACTTAGTGGTCAATGCTTACGCATATTATTTCTCTATAGTACCCAATTTTTGCGACAGAATAATGAAAGGATCTGCGGCACCAGAAATATGACTTTTCATCAACAACATTGCAATCTGAAGCGAACTTTAAATGCAAATAGCATTGCAGGTGGAAAAATGAATAAATAAATTGTCGAATTTGTAACTTCTATCATTCTAGGGCCTATCAAATCTCATTTTTTCTGCTTTCGCACTTGAATATATGAGGTAAATAAACATCGCTCTACAATTACCCATATTTTCACTATTCGCCAGTTGCACACTGCAGGTTTTGAGCCAACAATCCAGGTGTTATGCATGTAGGAGTCCATGGTATAAACGACATTGAAGATACCTTTCAAATGACAGCTTGGTCGACGCGTAGCGTCAGTTGATTTAGGCTGATCATTTTGAAAGGTAATATATGCATTATTACTGAACCTAAAATCTATGACATCAAAAATCCAAGATATTGATCTGTAAAGTACTCAAATCTCTGATAATTTTCTAGATAGCCCATCCAGCTCAAAACACTAAAGCATGTCAAGCTGGAGATATCTACGAGTTCAAATTGTGAACCATAGAAATCATCTCAATGTCATTTTCACTGGGAATGCGGAGATGGACGGTGAAATGCTCCTACCTCAATGGTGTTACACAGAAAATTTGACGGCCTTAATCATGCAATTACGGCCGTCTAATTTGGAATTGTGTCTCAGAACTATGTTGGCCAAAGTCTATGTAATATTCTGTAATACATCAAAGACTATGTAACATCTTCCACTGTCTTTGATGTTGGCAGTTAAAACTATTAACTTTAGAGTCAAATAATACGGATATCTACATGTAATTTCAAACTAACAGTACGGAAAATTTTGTACATGTTTCTCAGCGCAAATCTTCAAAGTGTTGTCCATCGACAGCGAGAGGCCACAGAGCGACAGACTTTTGAGATGAGATCCATCGGAATGCTTCTTGCACTTAATGTGATTTTATCACTCATTTCTTGCACATTGAGGGGACGTGGATTCTTGTAAACTTCGTTTTTAAATCACCCCAGAAAAAGAAGTCTAATGGAGTTAGGTCAGGACTTCTCGGGGATATTTAATGTCACCATGACGTCCAATCCATGAAGTGATGTCACTGCCAACTCAGGAATTGAGATAGCTTCGTACAATGGAGTCATAATGAGCTGGAGCTCCAGCCTGTTGAATGTATGGCAGCTCCTCGTCATTCGGATACAATCTCCTGATTTCCGATATTATATGGATACGTAGAAGCTCCAGATACTTCTCACCATCCACCGCCCCGTTGAAGAAGAATGGACCTATCAAGCCGCGAGAAGAAAGACTTGCCCACGCGGTAACACGAGGGAGATTAACATTGTAAAATGATGTAACAGATGCAAAATTTGAGATTCTCTTCAGCCCAGTAGATGCTGTTGTGGCGATTGAGTCGACCATTCAATTTAAACGTGGCCTCATCAGACCATACGATCATGTTTGGAAAGTCTGGATCGTCTTCTGTTTCACGTAAAAACCACTCACAAAACTCGACCCGTCTATCGAAGTCATTTTCATTTAATTTATGCAGAACTGTTGGGCGGTAAGTTCTGATGTTGCTTTCATGAAGGATTTGCTGAATTGTTGCTCTTGAAAGATTCAAGTCTAAAGCAGCTGGTCTGATAGATTTTCTTGGGTCATCACCGAATGCAGATACAACTAAATTGACATTGCGACCAGAGAACTTTTGGATGCTTCCAATTGCTACTGCGTTCTCAAACTTGTCACGTATTCGGGAGAATGTGTCTCGACGTGGAGGTTCAGAGTCATAAATGGCTTTCCATTGTCTCTGGACTTCACAGATATTCTCGTATTTAAAATGTCACTTGTAACTTGTTTCCTTTCTTCAAATGTAAGTCGAACGCGATATTCACTTTACATGACTAATGTTTATCGGCATATGAAGGATTCAGACGACAATGAATGTTCATAAAATTCAAATTCAGACAGCTTTCAAGTATGAGAAAATCGGCAATAACGTTTGACATGAAATACTATACATAGAACCATAGAGTAAGTATGTTAGTTAGAGTGGCAACTCCGCATTTATTAAATCCCCAATGTGTATACACTTTCGATTTTATTAAATGAACTCGAGGGGGATACAGTTGGTATTGTTACCAAATGGGAGACATACACATTTATGCAGTTCTGAAGAAATTACCACGGAATTGACTGATTATGATAGTACAATGCAGAAGGAATGATGGTTTTCTGCAGATCTTCCGCGTCGTGACAGCCTTGGATGGATAATGCTCGTTAAATTGGCAACTCGATGACCTGCTATGACTTTCATGCTGAACCTCAAGAGAATCTTCTTAAGCGTGATCATATCACAGCTGCAACCTGTCACTGGAAGTGCAAAATAACAGAATCAAAGACAATGATTTCAATTATCTTTGAAAGATGATCATGGGTCCACATCACTATTCAGATTCAAGAAATGAAACATAAATTCAGTGAATCAGAAATTCATGCTGATGGAAATAGAATTAAAGCAATTAATTTCAGCCAAGAAAGCACAATATGATCTCGAATTTTTCATGAAGACTTACATTATAATGCGGCTCATGAAATTCCCTTGACATTCAGCTTCATTCTTAGTTAGAATGCTTAGCAAATATTCATTCCTTTTGATATCCAAATTTTGCCGTTAAAGTTATAAGATGATCCCTCCGTAATATACTCGCAAGTTCCACATCTTATGCGAGTATATTACGGAGGGATCATCTTATAACTTTAACGGCAAAACTTTCAACATCAAACACAATATGAATTGTAACTCAAAGAACTTGATATATGTAATCACCTGCTCAAATTGCAAAGCATTTTATATAGGAGAAACAAGTACAACATTACGAAGCAGAGTACGTGTGCACAAACAACAGAATAAAACAACTGAAGAATAGTCGTCAACATTAAAGTAAGCAAACACATGTATTATTGTGGAGCGGGTAATTTTGACATTTTTCCTTTTTTTTTTTTCTATAAGATACGAGTCGGATAATGATATTGAACGCAAGGTAAAAGGAAACAACATATTTCATTGATATCTATAGGCCACCTTCTGAAATTCTCCTTATGACTTTCTTTGCTGATATAACATTGATATCTTTTTCCAGTGAATTTTAAATATATGCCTATTTCCCTGTATGTTATATCACTTGTTAATATTAAGCACCTGAAGATATATTGAAAGCGCTAGTGCTAAATTGCTGTTTTGATTTTTTGTGGGCAGAAACATTTCTCCATATATTTCACCAAATACTGTGATATAAAAATATTTTTTATATATATATATATATATATATATATATATATATATATATATAAATTTTGTCGTCAAGCCTCTACAGAAAATGACAAGAGAACTATGTATGTGCCATCTATTACATACATGTACATATAGATACCGGTACTTTCTAAGATTGGATTATATACATATAATTGCATGAGCTTCTAAGCACATATAATTGCGCTTAATTTATAATGACTATACCAAGCTAGCTTAAAAAATCTGAAAGATGCACATGTTTTCATACATGTCCTGTATGGCTAGTGACATTCAAATCCTGCAATATAGTTACATGCACCAACCTTATGACATGCAAGTAGAAGAAATTTGCATGTCAAATAAATCAGAAGATAGCATCGATTTTTGTGTTGACGAGTTAACTCGTCTTGGCAATGGAGACAAAGCGCTGTGGGCGAGTTAACTCGTCATTGGCAGTGAACGTGTTAAACAATCCACTTTTGCCTCTTGATGAATGTTATTGAATATTTGATTTTGATTGATTATTGTTCAACTCTCATTCCATCTTTCAAATTTGTTCCATCATGAGAAGCATGCGAGCATTTCAGCTACCCCTCCAAGCCTGCCTCTACAGCTTTTACTTGTGTTATGACTTCGTCATGTTTTTGTTAGTCGCAAGTAATGCAATAGAACATTTTTGACTTTTGACTTTTTTTGGACCTCATGTTGATGGAATGTTTCTCGATTAGCCAACTGAAATATCCATTCATAATCAAAAGACTGAAGATGGGCCTCTTCTTCCTGCAAAAACTTTGGTGAATATAGAGGCCGCACTCAATAGTAGGCCTATAATGTGTTCACTAAATCAATCTTGCATATTCTCGGGCAAAAGGAAGAGACTTGAGTGCAACAACTAGTGAATGAAACTTTTCAGTACACAGAAGTAGGGTATTGGTCATCCTATAATGTTAATATGTAATATATGATATAATGTATAATGTAAACAGAATAATTGAATATTGAGTTGCATTCTCAGTTGTAAGATAGGAACAGACCTAAATAGCTGTTATTTAATTCAATTTTAGGAATCATCTGCAAGCCTTATTCAAATCGCTCAACATCGACACATCTCCCTAATCACAGCCATGCCCGGGTCATTTCAGATTGGAAATCAGTAAGCTAGTGAAATTTCAACCAGAATTCATTAGATATCACTTTAAACACACTACTGACTTAGACAATTTGTCAGTAGAATGATTAAAGTGATATTTAATGAATGTCGGTCGACATTTCACTCACTTGATAATTGCGAATCTCTCGTATAATCTTCACATCCCGAAAACTGCCAGCAGATTCACGATTAGATGTAACGTTGGGATGCATTCGATAAGCTACTTCAGCAACATTATTTGCTTCTTGATGGTTCCGCAAAGTACTTCATGTCGTCAAGATATCAGGTGTAGAATGCAAAATTCAGAAAATATGAAAGAAAATGCTTTCCATGATATCCAATAAATATCTCAGCAAAATGAACCGAACAGCTCTTAGCCAGCGAGTTGCGCAAGCAATGACACCATGCAATGAATTTGCGACACGAAGAAAAGTCCATCAATGTCATTGCTGTATAAGTCCGCGACAGCGAACGAGTACTTGTATATAGCAATGAGACATTGATGGACATATTCAAGTGCCGTAGTGTCAAATCAAATTAAATAAGCGTTTATTTCATAACAGAAGCAAGTCACAGCCGAGGAGGTTGTTGACTTGTAGACTTCTCTCAGAAGATGTGACTGTTTCATTTCATTGCTGGACGATTATTCAAACTCAAACATTAATTTTCCATAGATTCGTTTGTTGGACAAGTAGCTTGAATTCCTTATAGAATGCGCAAATGGTGCAAATGAAAAAAGACTTTGAGAGTTTCAATACAATACTCAAAATTGCAAGCTGAAACCATATTTCAACTAACAGAAAAGGATGCACAAGGAACAGCACTTTTCCATACTCTAGTATGCCGCAAAAATGTTTCTATGAAACAATTCAGTATGAATGCTGATGTCTCGAGGTTATTTAGGATAAAATTGAGGGATCATATTGCATAACGTATTAATTTGGCAAATCCATAATCTGCATTCAACGGCATACAATGAGTTTTTTGAGAGGGTTTTGATATCTAATCGACTCGGATTTACATGACAATTTACGAAGCACACATTGCGAATTATTTCAGGTCCTTTTTGGAGGTTATAGATCTACTCACGTCATTCCGCAAATGTTGCAGTCTCAAAAATAATGTTTCCAATAGCCGCACGCATTTGACGAATAGGCATTCCAAAATGAAAAGTTTAAGCGGGAAATTATGTAATAACTTAATTAATGAGTGGTTGCTCTACAACATCCTGGTGAGCTGAACCGTAGCGCTCTGATATCTTGATTGTTCTGCAATATCATTCAAATAACTGATATTAAAATATTAGTAAAAACTTAATTTTCAGAGGTTTTAGCAATAATGAGAAGCAGACTGTATATTTTTGACCATCTGAAAAATCCGAAAATCTTTACACCATGAAAAGATATCGGGGAAATTTACTCTGTCAGCCAATTTTCATCAAATAATTCTGTCGCCTTTATGTTAGAACTCTACACGTTCAATTCTATTTGGGGAGGACCACTGGTCAAGGCTACCACCCACTTAAGAAAGCAGTATGCACATCAAAATAACCTACGAAATATCAGGTTTCTTCTGGTACAATGTTTATAAAAATTGAATTGCAACTTCGACGCGAAATCTAAAATATGTTGATTTAAGGCTCTTTGTCAATAAAGATCGCTCTGATGTTGCATGGTACTTACTATTGTTTTGTAGGTAGTAAGATAGTGACATTGAAGAGTCATTTACAATACTGATTCGATTTTAGTACACGAAGACCCAAGGCATTTCATAAATAATCAATACGTATACAGTCATCAAAAATTATGCATTATGTGATTTTAAAATTTATTAAGCATATTATCAAACCGAAATAAAAATATTATTCATGAAAGCAAATATAGCTATGTTTGAGATATATAATTCAACAAGGTTACCCATTAGATCGCTTGATGGAGATGATGTCAATCAATTTAATGTTTATGTTTAATCAATTTAATGATGTTTAATTCATAAAGATGAGCTGGGTAGCAGTCGTGGAAATGTTGCTCGTCAAGTGGCAACGACGACATACAGCATTCATTTTATGATAAATCTTGTCTAAATCATTTTCTCTAAATACCAAGCTATCCACAATGGACATGACTGATATTACTGTCAGAAGTGATTTGACAGTAGTATGCAATCCTTTTAATGTTTTACTAGGTGACTTAAAAGTCAACGTACGAAACATATGAAAATGAAAGCGAAATTGCATAGGGTCTCGTGTATAAAACGTACCAACAACTCGTATTTCATTGTAAAACAGCCAATCACAGATAGAACAGTTCGCATCGCTACATTGCCAATCACATACGAAAGTAAGTGAGATATGGTATGAATCTCGTATCAAATGTTAGTTTCAAAATGTACATGTATGTGATTTTGGTTTATGTTTGTCTGTAATTTTCTTATCCAGCGATTTACAGTGTACTTAAATACTCAAATAAGAGTATTTTCATAAGCGTGATCATATCACTAGCTACCTGCTACTGGAAGAGAAAAATCAAAGACAATGATGATCCCAATTAACTTCAAAAGATGTGGGTCCACATTACTCTTCAGTTTCAAGAAATTAAACATAAGTGCATTGAATCATAAAATCACACCCATGAAAATGGATTTCGAAACTTGAATATTCTGCCAATAACCACAATGAGATCTCAAGTTTTTCATGAAGACTTCCATTATAATGCAGTTCGTGAACTTTCCTTGATAATTAGCTTAAGTTCCGCTTAATTAAGATGCTTGTTAGCAATATTCATTGCTTTTGATATCCAGCATGCTTCATACTACTTGTAAATTGGTTTCATGTCGATAGTACAGGGTGGCCCAGATGTAATTTGCTAGTTTTCAAAGCGTGTAGCTTCAAGTAGAAGAAACATATCATAATGTAGCACGTGTCATTTTAAAGGTGAAGATGCTCCATTTGTTCTCAAAAATACATCTTGACTTATCTTGAGTTACTTATTTCTCTGTATACTCTAAAACATTTTGCCATTTTCCATGAGAATCAAGTGTATTTAATACTAGTCCTGCTTGAAAGAACGAAACATGTAGCAATGCAACAAACGTAGGAAGCTTTGTTGTTTTGTTCAGCAACTATACAATCAATATAATTAACATTCAAATTCCAATGAGTCATCAATCAATCGTGACAAACTCATTGCAAGATTGAAAGCTAGAGACAGTGACAATGATGAGTTCAATGATGTTCAATTCCTTTTCAATGATGAATGAAAGATTCACACCACAAGAACGCTTCATGATCGGCCGGCATTAGCAAGACGGTTAGCTTCGTTCTCCAATAATGTACAAAACATTGCGACTGAGGTTGCCAAGGACGAGACAAACTTTTCCATCTGAGTGGCGAGGACCACAGACACCATCGACTATCGCTATGGGGCACTGGCACTCAAATTCAAAACAACGGTATCATGCATCTTCGAAAGTGATTAATTGTATGGTGTGATGTGAAGGTGGAGGGGTATTGGGTCTATCTTCTTTTGAAGGAATAGACGTAGAGAAAAGGGTTGGGATTTTCCTTTTTTTTCCCGAATGGTTGCTTCCTCAACTTCAGATGATCCAACCATTCAAAGAAAAAAGGCTGTTCCTCATGCAGGACTGAACTCCTCCTCATTGAGCACGTGCGATGCGTAACTGGCTAGCCATAAATTTGGTGAGCGTCAAATTGAGAAGGGTGGACATATTCCGTGGCCGTCGAGCTCACCTGACTCTACCCACATGGATTATTGGTTTTGTGGCGATTTGAAGGGGCGAGTCTACGCCGGCAGTCGATTTCAGTTAACGAGGATCTTAAAGAAAAGATTCGATCATCTGTTGGGGGAGATTACTGATGACATCAGAATGTCAGATGTAGTGACGACAGACTACGTCATCGCTATGAAAATTAAAATGACGGTGTGTTATTGACTGTCAGTCACCATGAAGCATTTTGAATGATCGCTTTATTGCTAATTGGATTATTCCTTTTGTTTTGTTTCATCCTGTGTATTTTGCTTTATTTGATGAAAAATTGTAGAAAAGTTGATGCAATATCATATAAAACAAGTCATATCAAATCAAAAGGGGCATCTTCAGCTTTAAAATGACATCTCATATAAAGTAATAGGTAAAACATAACACGAACTAGATGCATCTGAAAATAGTAGGCTATATCTGGGCCACCCTGTATAAAAATACAGGAAAAAATTACGAAAATTTAGCTTTCTAAAAACCGTTTAAATAATTTTTTGACCGCAGGAACGCAATCTCCGCAAAAACTGATTCTTTTCATGCAAAAATTTTCACAGATAGCCTTGTGAGTCGACACTCTACAGTATCAGCTACATACTTACTCTCCGGGTGTAATCAACAGTCAGCCTTAATTAAAAAAATCACCATCTTGTCTATGAAAGCAAGCAATACTTCTCAACCATCAACTTTCACAACACATTGTTGGAACTAATTGTTTTTAATAACCATGATTTTGATAGCTTTGTTTTAATTAAATTATCTGATTCTTGAACTTAAACGCAGTTAAATTGGGGGATAGCTCCTCTTCTAGAACCTCTGAGGAAAAAATGCCTTTACTTGATCGGTTTCTTCCGCATGACATATCATTTATCAACAGATTATTTGCAGTCATTAACTATTGATCTCAGAGGGTCTGTTAAATGTCGTCATGAAAATTGTCGTATATATGCGATTTATGTAATATGTATAGTAATGTGACTTCGCTCTCTATAATGTCTCTTCTATCATCTACTTCTTCGACACACATGGTGAGTAGTGTTTTAAATACTGTTGCTTAAAACACGCTGAAAAAACATGTTTTAGACATGTGTTTTAATAAGTGATTGTCAATGTAACTTATTCAATGCTTTACCAATCGTTCATAGCCTTTTTTGCTCAGATTCCTCCCTAGACAGTGAAAGTATGCTTAATTCCTGACTCAAACAGTTAGGTCTCT
>CAJQUW010016064.1:0-87208 GCA_907163375.1 Prostheceraeus crozeri
CCCCCATACATTTAATTTGACGTGGAGGTAGTTAAGCAAAAAAAACAAAACAAATAATCAAAATATCGCAATCTCAACGCATTTAGAAAACATATGACATTTTCGCTAGTATATTCATTCACTATTATTTTGTTCATTCCATTCTGGAAAAGCACATTCCACAATATTTCCCACTAAAACTTTAAATTAAAGACATTGCAAAAAAATGCCCGCCATAAAACTAGCACCAAAGCACCAATCGCAAGATTGACTCAAAAAAAAAAAAAACGACCCGCAAAATGTATGACCAAAAAATTTACCAATAATGTGTCGGTTCGCGAAAAATTGACACAATCGATATATAAACGCAAACTAGGACGCAAGAGAAAAGAGATCGACAACATACATAATGCTCGCCCCTATTGCAAAAATTAACAAGATTAGATTTAAACCGAAATTACAAGTGACAATTTATGTCACTTAGTTGTGCACACATCGTTTTGTACAACAGCAGATGTGTTAGTGATGAAACGATCATTCTATCTGCAATGGAAAAGTGCTTGATTTGATGTTTTTGAAACTTTGTTGATAACACAGTTGAGTGTGGAGGAATGTGGATGGAGCAAGTATTACACTTGATTTTTCGCTGTTGTTCAGTTCATAATGATCTCGGCCAACCCCATAAGCTGACCGGCACACCTGCACATCACAACAAAGGATTTTGCATAAGCAATCGGGACGCAACTGAAATGAATGTGCGTCGTTTGACGAAACAATTGGGCAGCTCGTACCCGAGGGGAATGACCGTATTGGACATTCTGGAAACTCAACAGTTAAGAAAATGTGATCGCGAAATTAATAAACTCTAGGCTGAGGGGGAACAACAATTAAGGAATCTTTATGAATGGGCAGCCACGCAGAACAGCAGAAAGAACAGCACAGAACAAAAACAGCTGAAACCCAGACGACCCAGCCCCGCAACCAGCGGACAGAACAAAAGCCAGAACCGACAGGCAGAAGAACAGGACCCCGAACAAAGCCCGGAACAATCACGCCCACAGAACACAGCACAGCCAGCACAGCAGCAGCACAGCACTAAACGAACATCAGAGAGCCAGAACACAGAACCAGAACAAGTATTATTATATATCAGCAAGCACGACCCAGCCGAACAGAACCAGAACCAGAAAGAAGCACCAGAACAGAGCAGACAGCAGCAGCCAGAGCACAGACAAGTATATTTACAGAACGAAGAGAACAACCGAGCAGAACAAGTCAGACAGCAGAGAAGCAGCAGAGACAGACCAAAGAAACAGCAGACCCAGAACCAGCAGAGGAACAAAGAACAATGTAAATTAACTGCCAATCTTCGTATGCAGAGCACAATTGTAGAGATGAATACGGAATACCGCACCCCGGGGACTTCACATTTTTATGCATCTTAAGACAAATCCCAGATGTGTGTGAAATATTTTTGTTGCTTTATATTCACTCAACTAAGCAGTTGACCCAAAAAGCTCCCAATCGAAAGTCAAATATTTCAGCATTCAAGCAAATCAGCTTGGTGTGACATTACGAATTCAACTGTTTTTAAGTTATTAAAAAAGAAAAACAATTCATGTGGAAAATTGAAACAAATAAATAATAAACTGACACCAGTCAGGAAAAATTTGATTTTTTGGCGGATTGACAACACAGCCCAGAAAAGGAAAAAAGACATGTGAAAACATTGATTAGAGTATAGCATTTTTTGCTCTAGTAGTTCTTTCATGAAGAATGTTCCAAAATATTTATCTTCTTTTTATTTTTGTTCATGTTCACCAACCATTTCTCATCCTCCGGACCATTCCCACCATTCTGTAAGGATATAGTATTGGCAGTTGGTGGGTTCTGTCTGGCTGGAGGTTTGCATTATCACATCATAGAAATGCTGCGACACTCCCTAGTGGCCAAAAATCACTCATGGGTCGAATTTTTGCGAAAGAATGCTCGTATTGTGAATTTTTTGTCCTGCGGGCAATTTCGCCCCCCCCATATCATTTTCTTTAATTGTTCTCATTCATTTCTTTGCATTTTAATCCATGGCTGATATATATTTGAAATAAAAACTAAGATCGCCTGCAAGGCATCTGTGAGAAATAATGATCACAAAATATCACGCACAATTGACTATTGTGATAAGTATGCTGCATTAAATTTACAGTATATTATTTAAAAATGTTGATGTAGAAGTGTCAACCGCGCTAATTGTTTTTTTTTTTATTTTTTTGTTTTTTATTGTAGCCATGCACTCAGTTGAAGCGAAGAATTCACATCTCGACAATGCACTGTAATTTTGTCGTCATTTTCCGTACATTCAGACGTAAGTAAGTGATAGTAGTGAATATATCAGAAAAAAATTTGAACTGGCTATTTGACTCGAACTCAATTTGTTTTAAAATGTACTCAGTTTCCTCGGAATTTCGAAATTAGGCCATTCAGCTGAGCTTATCGACAGGCAAGTCTGAGGAGACAATCGGTGGTGAGTTTGACGATGTATGTACTTTCATTCATTGTGTCAGTTTTAATATAATGCAACATTTATCTGTGAATTCATATGCAACACATCTACATGAGCATGTGCAGTATCACCTGCATGCACTAGTAGTTAGTAAGCAGTGAAGTAATGTGGCCCTTATCATGGCTTGCTGTCGCCGACTTGCTTTGGTTTGTTGAATCTATTAATTTTTTGGGGAAAAAAAAATTTGTTGATTTGTTGTTTATGAACAAATCTTTCCAAACTCTGGGTGTGATTTCTGATTGACAGGGAAGCAAAAATAGAGCAGGAAGCTTCAAAATTATTTTGTATCTGCATGCATATGCGGTTTAGATTGTTTTTTAGTTTAATATCCAAGATAATATATATTATCTTACGGACAAATATTTCCAAGCAGGATGTGATGGAAAGTTGGCAAAAGATAACCGTACAACAAACACGCAGCATAAACAATATTTTAGGCTCCGTAAATGCACAGTGAAAATGATATCTTCCAGTAACGATTCGAAGTGCTAGTATTGTTGTTACTTATGCGACTAATGTATTGCGTTATTCCATATTTGCTTTGTAGGTTAATTCCAAATCCATGAGCTTACATGGATTTTAATACGTAGGTCATTGATTTAATGAGGACATACTACTCCGGCATAATATTTTCCTTAGGTAGATTCTGTTGATGAATGTTAAAGTCGTTATTCATTTTAGTAGTCTGTTGCATAATTTAGGCTGAATTTGTAAAATTTTTCATAATAAACTTAAGATTCTAACTCGTCACTAAGGTCTGCACTGTTATTTTACTACAAAAAATGTAGTAAGAAAGTTTCAATCGCCAATATTCACAGAAGGAAGCAGCTGGCGGCTTATAATCTGAACGATTCAATATGAAAGCAGGACAGCATTGTATTTCTGCATATTGTGAATTTAGGTGCTGCCAAAAGGGACAAGTAATGGGGGCAGTGTATATGAATTTCATATTCGTTAAAACTAATTGAGGGTTAGTCTCAAACTATTTGATTAATTTCATTTTGCCTAACCGCACATGTTATGGCTTCATCAAAAAACATGACATTAAATTTTTTTGTCAATGTGGACATGTTGGTTAATATTGATGGATTCGGATAAATGAATTTTCAGGATTTTGATTTTTTAGATTATTTTTCAAATTAGTTAGATCTAGTATACAACGTTCCCATAAGAATTCTAATCGGAAGAATGGAGATAGCAAATCGCATTCATCTGCGAAGGCTCGTGATATTTTGTAGTTGAGAAATTTATCGCAGTCAAATTCAACTAAGACGAAGCCTACTGAGCAAGTTTGATGTGGGCAGTTCCATTCGCTCACGAAACGTACGATCAGAATTTTGACACTTTGATGAAATCATAATATGTGTTATCGACAATTATTTTCTTAGCTGGCCCACTTTTCATGTTCGGATCTGAGAATCGGCAAATAGACGAAAATGTCATTTCTCTTATAGCCCTTCGACCTCCTTATATAACGTGCGATTTTCGCAAGAAGGCTAGGAGTTTTAAGAACACTCTCCATGTGGAAAGCTACGAATTGCGAATGTGTTTGCATGTACGTAGCACCAGTGATTCTGACAGCCATTCGTTAATGAGGACTTCTACATTTTATTATGGACACGTAACAGTTCTTCTAAGATTTCTCAGTGATCCCAGTTCTGCGTACATTCCTCATCACGAGCATATTGTAATCGTTCTCTGTCCAGCAAACCCTCCCCCCTTTTCCCCTTTTATGATCTCCGCAGTTTTCTGATATGTTTTTAGTCAGAATTATTTTGACTTACAATTTTCAAGGTCCTTTATTCCATTTAGTTGAATGAAGATTGTCGTGTTAATCGGGGATCCGTTAGATAGATAATTTCCAGCTGTTTTTCGTTTTTTTGAATCCTTTTCTTTTATAAATTTAAAGCGTCATTTATCAGGTCGTCAATTTTACCAATGCAGCAATAGCAAATCATCAATAAGGATTTCAGGAAAGGGGTCCCCTACACTTGGTTTTGATTTTTAAAAAAATGATCTGGTGCTCGGCTCTTTAAGTTACAGCACGGAAAGGAAATTGAGCCCCACCCACCCTCCCCCTCCCTGACTTAGCCCCTGACAGGCTGTCGCATTATCAGGAGAATCAGCAGATTACTTTCGCAAAGTCACAGTTAAAGATAACTGTTTTATTTGGTGGCTCAATCGTTTCGGAATTATCTGCCTTCGTAATATCAAGAAAAAATCATGTCTACGCATACACGTATTTTGTCAAGTCCCGGTCAAACAATGTTCTTTTAATTGGAGGCGTGGAAATACTCAACCTCCGAATTTATTGATTTTCCAACTGCTGTCATTGACTAACGTTCTCAAATCATTAAATCTTTAGTTAAAGCGGGTTTCTATCGCGTTATTAGTGCCGTTTTCTCATTATCAAATTGGCAAATTGCTTTGCATTCCAAGGTAAAAGGAAACACGTGTTGGTTATGCCGCGGCTTATTCTTGCACACAAGCACGCCTAAACATAATCTCAGAGCTCTCAGATGATGATAAATTGCACCTGTAGTTTCAGATGGCTCTGATATTCATTATTGCTTCAATTTATCGAGGGGGAGGTAAGAGATTCAAGCAGAAGAATCCATCGAAATCGTTTTCTGACCCGTGGATTGAGAAACAAAGATGTAATAATGGAAACCAGTGTAATGTTGTAATTCCCTCCGAAAGAGTGAATATACTAACATATAAGAACTTTGATTCGAGAGGCAAACAGTCCCAAGTACAACACATGGCAATCATTAACAACGGATAATTTGTATATTATATTCAAGTGGTGAGCTTCCAATCAAAATAATATGTTTTTCTATTGAAATGTTCAGATCAATCGAACGAAAAAGAAGACTAAAAAAGACTCCATGTGGAAACATTGGAGTTCATGTTTCAATTTTTCTCTCTAATGCGTCGAAAAAAAGCTTCTCCGAACGCCAATTTAATCTATGCATAACGAAATTACTTTTTTTTAACCGTTTCAAATTCATTAATGTATGATAGGCAGTATTGTCACTTAGGCAAAAAGGAAAAAACCAAAAAACAATCGTTTTTGATTCCGTTTATACTATCCATCAGGCTGATAGTTACAAGAAATTTTGAGATGATTGAAAATAGAAATTTGAGATGAACGTTCATTGTTTCGAGATTTTTTTCAAAGATTGTGCAAGTAGTACGTCAGAGGACACGGGGTTTAGGGTTATTGGTAGGTTAAATCTTAGGGAAATGCCAAAATTATAAGTAGGGCTCTGGCCTGCCTTTTGATTATGATTATCTGTAAAAATTATGAAACGTGAGCTATGGTCATGTTGACATTATCATTATCGTTGTTTTGTTTTTGGTTGTGAGTGTTTTCCATTTTTAGGAGTTTTTGTGCCGATTTTCTAATTCACAAATTTTATGGTGATGATAATTGATCATAGAAGTATCATAGCTTTATTGTGATGTAGATAATTGTAGATTGTCCTGCGGTGTGCGGAACTCCATGCGAACAGTCCGTAAAACTACGTTCAAGAATTGTGCATATGTCTGGATCTACATAGTAACACAATGATGTTTGGACTTTTTTCCCATCAAAATTGACAATTTTGTTTTTGTTTTGTACGAAAATCTGATGAAAAGTGTGCGTCATAAATCTAATCGATTTTTGAAAGATGGTTAACGGTTGACTCAACAGACACAGAAGGAAAAGGACGTTTTCGCGGGAGGCGGACGAGGCAGGCGAATACCTGACGCGCTTCATCAACGAGAACCTTATTCCGTTTTTTGTAAGAAAGGAAAAGTCACCATGCCACCTCCACCTAGATACAAAACTGCTCTATCTTCCTCGTCCTCGTCATCACATCTCACAACTTAGAGTGATCTGTTGCTGATCTAGTTCAAAGTGGTGATACTACCAAGAAGAAGTAAGGAAAAAAAAAGAATAGAAAAGTAGGAGGAAAGGAACAAGTTCGGCAGATGGTTACTACTACACCTACATCAACGCCTTCTTCTAAAATCGAACCACGTCCCCCCCGCCGTCATTGAAAGAAGGTGAGAGAGGAGAACAAAGAACTTCTATGGTCAAGTCATCCTCGATGCGAGGCGATTTGCCTTTTCAAATACATCATACACCATAACTTTCGTCTTTAGCAAATTGGACAGTGGGGGATAGGCATACAGCAAGCAAGCATTTTGACTATTACTGAGGATTAAAGTATTATAATAAAGCTCCAGTTATCAGCTCGGCTGTTTATAAGGATTACCGATACACATGGCAGCTCCAGCTGCCTCAGCGTACACTCAATATTTAAAGCCGCGAAAACTATTGAAAGTAAGCTAATATTATCACTTGAGTATTGTGTCCCCATCCCCATTCAATGAACCATCCTCTTCAACTTATTTTTAGTTTTTTAAAAAGAGTCTTACAGCTGTTACTGTTTTTTTATTAATTTATTATGAAAATTCCCTGAATCGCCCCGTTCGTTCTCGTTAGATATAATTTTAAAGAAAACAACTATATTGGAAGTGGAAAAGCAAAAGCAGAGCAAGCAATTTATGAGAAAATATGATTGCTATATTAGATGGAATTATTAGATTCAGCTTTCATTGGGCAAGAGATGAGTTCTCATGCCAAATTCATTTGCATAATCAAATATTCATACAAAATTTCGGATATAGGTTTTATATCTTATTTGAAAGATACAAAATCGAAAAAATGATATGGTATGTAATACGTTGACATGCGACAAAACTGAAACTGAATAATTAATTTAGGTGGTCCGTTTTATCTGGGGTTGTAGTGGTGAACTCGATTGATTTAAATCGAGGGTTCTTTTCGCGTTCACACCCCTGATATCACTGCATTGTTGTTTATAGGTTGCGTTTTCTTACTACTGTGTTCATACTAAGCCTCCTCAAACAATTATAACTTGTTGATTACTACGGACATATTTTACTTTTAATTACAACAATTAACAAGGCTATTGGTTGAATGGGGTGAAAGGGAGGTGGAATTTTTATTGCTGCAATGGGCACATGACGAAAGAGAGAACAAGAAGTGTAGATCGCATGGGAAATCAAGCATTGCGAGGGGGAGAAAAAAAGGGAGCCCCCCCACGCCGTGTTGACGAAATTGAGTAGTTAGAGGTAGCGTATGCGAGTGGTGACAAGTTGTACCCTCCGGCCGACACATAGCGTGGTTTGTTATAGGTTCCGGATCGGAACTCAATGGGTCATGAATTATAGAAAATCGAGTTCACACCCCTGGTTTTTTTGTTGTGAACAATATTTTGAGATATTTTTTAGGAATATACTGAAGTTTTTCGCATTCTGCAAACCCCAGGACTTTGGTTTGGCCAACTAAGGCAGGAGGCTTCTCTTTTTCCTTATCTAGGTTGAGCGCAGTTTAATCATTACCAATTTCTAAATTAACAAGCACTTCTTCGGTAAATTATAGCGCAAATTGTAGTAAAAAAATAAAAAAAAAATTTTAAGTGAGATGAGAGAAAAATAAATATTCCCCCCCCCCCCCCCCCCCACCCCTATAATATTGTGTAATACGAGTATTCTTTTGTAGTCTAGAACACAACGGCGGTTTGTGGTTTTTATTTTTGTTCAGAATGGTTCCGTGAAATGTTCCTCATCCTATGTAGAATTGAGAAAATAGCGTGTGATATCGGAAAATGCCGACTTCCTATCCACGTCCATCGAATGATTCTGAATTTGAGAAGCCGAAAGACACGGAGAGAGAGTCTGGAGTCTGCAGGAATATTTTGGTCAAATTGGAAAAATAAATGATAAGAAAAAGAAAGTGGCCCTTGTAAGTGTTAGTCTTCTTGACGAGCATGATATTTTATATTCTTAAGTTAACTACAAATCGTGTTCTATGTGCTATAATTTCCGTGATTTCCGTGATAGCGAGTCCATTCTTCGGTACTTAAGATCGAAGTAAAATAAGTGGTTAATAGGTTGGTATCTACTAGTTACTAGTCTAGAATGATGAATGGGGGGGGAGCTTGCTCTCATTACACACCACTTCGTTTTCTCACGAATATATGAAGAAATAGTACATTTACAAGCCAACTAACGTAGTAGACCCATGGATAAGATAACTTCCCTAACTAACGCCTGCCGTCACAAGGCACATATAACGAAAATGGCATAGGTTGTAGTTGAGACAGTACGGGTGGGGGGGGTTTTCTTCATCTTCGGGGGGGTGTGGGGGGGGGTAAGGGGGGGGGTGAATTCTTAATTCTGCAGGGGGGGGGGGGTTGCTACGTAGTCAAGCCATTGAAAGTATCATGAAGTTTGCATGTGCATTTTATTTTTGTAGTTAGATATTTGCTTTGCTAAAAGTCGAATTCGAATGTGATGAATGAACGCGACTGAAGCCACTCAAGCGAACGGACTCCAACCGTGCGGCTCTACCTTGCTCTGCTCTTCATTGTTTCTATGATTCGTTTTCAAATCACAGGTCTCGAGTCGTGCGATCGACCCGTCTATAACAACGCGGCTCCAGCGCTTTGGAAGCAGTGTCAGAATAGTCGTCCTGGACTACTTGGTGAACCAGAAGAGACAGACAATGGATGACATGAAATAAATCAAATTACAGATATTGAATGAAGGATGAAGTGAAATAAATGCGCCTCACGTTCTCAAAGTGGCCGTATTACGTATTATAATTGTGTTATCCGAAGTTGCTAGCTCGAGTCGCGTCGTCGTATTAGAAATTCCACCTAACGTTGACATTTGACCATGAGCATAATGTTTCAACGGTTCTCTCCACCAAGGTAGCATGGTTGACAGTATTGCCAGTATAAATTTTTCTTGTAATGCTTAATGTATCTTACAGGCTTGTCTTATCTTAAGGCTGCGCGCATGACTTTTGTAAGTATTACGTCTTTAAGTGTGCTTGTGTTCAGGAACAAATACTTGTCCAGTAATGTATCGTTCAAATTTTGAGACCAGTGTGCAGCAAATACTACTCTCAATTGCAGAAGCTGATGTATGGCAATCTTTCACTATCAAAGGCACAGACACAAAATTGAAAGCGCCTCACGAGTTGCTTCCTCTGATAATAGGCAAGTATTTTTTCCATTCAGTTCATTAGTAATAATTCAAAAATAATTGCTGATGTCATGTGAAAGGAAGTTCATAAACTAGTCTTTCCTCACCACAGTTGAAAACTGGATTAACTGATGAAAATATATTCCGTCTTCGAGTTTCCATTTATACATCCATTTTATTCCCCTTTCATCTTCATTTCCTTTTGTCTTACGACTTCTTTCTTCTGTTGAGGGACACCTTGGTGTATGGGCTTGTCCTCTTACCTCTTGCTTTCATTTAAAAATGCTTGACAACATGCATGTGCGGAAGAAATGGAAAAGTTGCATCATCACAGTAAGGAGTACGACAGCTTTTCTAGGGTGGCAGGCTTAAAGACCTAACCCTATTCGCACCAAGGGAGGACGGAATCCGCCCCAGGCGTCGTTTTGCTGCCAAATCCGTAAAACACGTCTGATTTACTTGAGATTTCATGACTTTCAGTTTGGGTATTTTTCAACTTTTGCCTAAATTTCACTAAATTTGATGGTCGGGAAGGGCTAGTTCGAGAGCCACTTTGAAAAGTAAGTTGTAGCTTTTACCTCTGATAGCGAAATTCATTTTTTCTCCTGATTTAACCGCATAAAAATTCACTTATATAATTTAAGTTGACTCTTAATTTTTTTACCTGAGCACGTTTGACATGATTTAGATGCACGACAGTATGGCGACTCGCGCGCATTTACACGCCTGTGCGTGTTTTTACTAAATTTGGGCGTGTGAGCGGATTTTTTTACGATTTGGACGTGTTTTCTCTTTATCTATCATCAATCAAATAAAATGCTTTATATAGGTCATTATGATTCAAAGTCGAAAAGCATGAGTTAATCTATGCCGTGCTCATTCATTTCAGAAGCACTTTGATTTACAATCAGGGCTGCGGAAGCGGAAGCGAACGTTTTCACTGGAAGCGGAAGCGATTCCCAAACGATCGCTTCCGCTTCCGATTTCCGAAAGTGTAATGGAACTACAAAAACTGATATTTTTCTGTTTTACAAAATTATATCAACAAATTTACAAATCAAGTTCTGTATAAATTCAACATATCGTCCCTGCACGGTGCATTCTAGAGAAAAAACGTAAAAGAAAAAAGAACCAAATACAAAGGGCGTCATCCCCAAAGAATGGTCATCCCTGCTTCGCCCCGAGAATGCAATATCTGAGTTAATTGCATAGAATAGAAGGTTTCATATAATCGGAAGCGGAAGCGAATAAAAGTCGATCGCTTCCGCAGCCCTGCTCACAATAGAAGCCTATTAGAGACAACAATAGATATCATAATATATACAATTCTCACCATATTCAGATTTTTACATTTTTATGGAGAAGTGTGTACATGCAGTGCAGTCTACGGATATACCAAAATTTGTTTCCTTTAATTTTTATAATATTTGCTTATCTACGGTTGCAGATCAAGATATTATAGAAGCTCATTCTGCAATCTTAACAGAGACATGTGCACGAGTTTGTTAGTTTCTTTTAGAGATGTATAGATACGGCAGAGTTTGTTTATTATCAAATCTTTCTATATAATCTCAAGCTTTCTGTATCAGACAATTTACCAATGACAAATTTTCTGATGGATAAATCATTTAACGAGGCGTAATTGACAGTAGGCTTAGGGAAAACAAACTTATGAGCTAAAGTATCAGCTTTTTGAGTGCTTTTTGATGGATCGATGTAATAAAGTGAAGTTTTAAGGAGTTGCTATTTGCTATTCCATCAAAAGTGTAAGATCATGTGTTTAGAAGCTTAATTCAATTAAATGAGATGCATGTATACTACTGCAATACTAACTAGTACTTGTTAAATAATTGAAAATGAGCATGCAATTATAGCGATCACTCATTATGCTGTATAGCATAAAATAGGTGTTCACAATTCATATTTCTTTCATTGTTCTGAAACAATGGACACGCATGGATTCGATGGACACCCTGTTCATTTACCTGATGCATTAGAGGAAGTGACTGCGCAAATCCATGCCTTGTTATTAATCCTCGTTGTCAGACTGAGCATCTGAACAGATCGTTCTTCCATAGAACACCAAGGTTGTATAAATGATGAGTTTCCTTTGGAGGTGCTTCCAGCTTCTGCTAGTGCTCAACCTTTTTAAGAGGGCCGTTGATTAGCTTCCACGAACCTCAATGGAGAATTGATGATTCGAAAGTGTTTTGTTTAACATATCTTTTATGTAATCTTGGTTTTTACTGTTATCGTCTTTCTCGTATTTTCATTTTTTACCTTTGCGAGTTATGCAGTTATTAGTTATTTAGTTATACAATTTGTATCCCCATACCCATCTGTTCACTTTTCTACCACCTTACTTTCAGTGTTTCTTTCATTTGTCCGGTTAGTAATATACTCAAACAACAACATCACAACCTGAAAATGGAAAAAACTCCATTATTTTAGGATAGTGCGCCCTCAATTTACCGACTGGGTTACGTTTAGAATAGCGATCATGAACAACATGCGAATGTTTTTAATCTGAAATTGTGGAGTTTTATCAGTTATAAAAGTTGCGAACATGGTCGATAGAAAAATCTAATCTATATTTTTGAATGTCCTGCTTCACTTCTGCTTTTTGAAAAGTAACTTATATTCTGAATTTCTTCCAGGCACCTTCAAATCGGCCGGATTTCAAACCGGAAAACACAAAAACGTAAAAAGAATAAAACTGGCTTTGGGCGACGAGCTCAGACGAATGCCTCAACGTGACGTGAGGGCTCAACGGAGGGCAGATCGACTTATGCAAGGGAGGAGTACGACGCGGAGTGTTCAACGTTCCCGACATACTTCGACTAACAATAGCAACGACAGTGGCAGCAGCAGCAGTGATAGTAGTACTACAAGTAATTGATCATGCCGAAGATGCATCCGAAATTTGATTCCGGCTACCCCTGTGAGAAGCTGGTGGGTGACTACTGTTTCCCTGTATAAAGGACAGTACCTGGATAATGGGATGCGCAATATTACAGATCCAGTGACAGTGATCATCTTCAAAGTGTAATTTTTGAATGAAATAATCATCAGTGCCCCTGCAAGTGCGCATATTTGGCAATTTGTAGTCCGGGTTGAAAAGCTTTGGATATTTTGTATATTGCTTTCATTGAAACTGTCAGTTCCTCAGCATAGCAATGCTATCCTGAATCTTTCATTTCTATGAATTACCCGCAAAAACTACACTTACTGGTGCTTGCATGGTGAAATTGTGATAGCAATTATGTTAAAACTTATTTTCTTACGATATTATCCTGTAATTGTAAACGGGTGATTGAATCATTTTATAATGTAAAGCTATGAGTCGAACTTTCTAAATTTTTCACTAGCAGTCATTCCAGTATCAATTACTTTTGTTTTGGCTAATCGAAGATTCACTGTGACAATAACGGGTTTAAAACTCAATTTTTCCTCGATTTCCCTTCAAAAGCCTCATCTCTGTTGGCTTGCATAAAGGTTTCTGTAAAAGATGTTTACATAGTGAAATTAGTAGAGGGCAGTGTAATTTGATCATGGATCAATACGAATCATGCGATTTATAATTTTTGTAATCGTTCTAGAAGTTTTTGTATTTTTTGACTGTGTTTTGTTATTTTCATAATGCAATGGGTTGTCTCAACTTGCTTAAGTATTAATAGAATTTGTTTGTTACTTTTAAGGTGGTTCTTGTTGTACTCAGGTGTGTATGCTCCTCTTGTATACTGGTGATCTAAGCTAAACATAAATTATTAATTGCATAAGATCACTTACAATATGTATGTACAGTTTATTACAATGATAAACTGTGTGCGATGCATCTGCGTCAAGAATGTGCTACACCTTAACGGTCATATGCGATAGCTCGGCGATGGGCTTATGCGTTAGTTTTGCGCTAGTTGACTTTGATTCATTGCGTCAAAAATGTGTTACACCCTAACGGTCAAATGCGATAACTCTGCGGTGGGCGCATGCGTCAATTATGTGGTTACTCTGCGTCAGTTTTTGGACGCTTTGTGTTATAGGGGACAATTACGAAATCTTACTGTCATGACATGAATCGTAGCCTAACAAAACATAATGACTGAAAAATTATTCCTTATTAACTTCTCAAAAATTATCGATCGCGATTTTTAACCCTGTTTTTCTCCGATTTCATCTTTAGTCAGATACGATGTTTTTGCTCTCAACCAGCGGTTTACGGTGGAGATTAGCGACATTTGACGGAGATGGTACGGAAGGTGAGAATTGGCGGAGTTCGACGGCTTATATGGTTTTGGAGTCGGGTAAATCACAGCGACTAAATCTATGAACAAAAGTCAGAGCTTGCAGACCAATAATACATCAAACTTAGGGGCGTGAAGAAATGACGGTTAAGAAATTATCTTGTATGAAGCCACAGAGATAAACTGCTTTGTCTGCGTTGTTTGGTCTAGAGATGACATTTTTTAATACGCTTAGAGTTAGTCTCGAGGGGCAGAAAGATCAGTTTTCCATTGAACTATTGCAAATTGAAGTCTGAATTCTGACGAACTAGATCATTGAAACCGAATTGAACTTTCACAGTTATACGACTATTTCCTCACGCAGTGCGCGCGCTGGGCCAATCACGTAGGCCAAAGGGAGACATGTCTCTCCACCTCTCTCTACCATTGCATACGATGACTGAGATAGAGACGCGTCACCCCTAGAGTAACCACTCTGTGTCACATGTCGAATCCAACTCTGTGTATTTAGCAAATGAGATGACTTCAACTTCTTCCGTTTGACTAGAAGGGAAACATTGGAACATGTAACGTAAATGAAATGGCACCATGTGCTGACTAAATACCATAGCAATTGAACGATGAGCAGCCAGTTCAACATTAAACACGAGAAATTGTGCGTCGTTTCAGTGACTATTATCAACCTGATCACACAGCAAAGAGACACAGACAATGTCAAGTTCTATAGAGAACTTTGCGAACGTTTTTTAGTGCGCCTGCTAACATTTTTTTGATAATGATCGGAAGGCCCAACATTATCGAGAAAACATTTGCACAATGATCTGAATTCTTTGAATCTAAAGGAATCGTGGCGATCGGATCATTTTGAAGGAATTCACAGCAATCCGCAAACGTCACACGACTATTTTTCCTATCTCTGCAAGATATTAAAATCTTTTTTTGCCCACTTATTAAGTTCCTGTTTGTGTCATCATTTGAATCAGTTTGCACTTCTAGCAAAGTGATGCGCTTGAACAGTCTAATTCTGTGGTATTATTGTTTAGGCTGTTTTGCTTTTTTTCTGAATCAACATATCATTTCACTAATCCATATGTTCTTGCCATCTGTATCTGCATTCTAACCCCTTTCAGATTTTTTGAAACATATATGTTATTTTTTTCTCGTTTGGTATTATTCTATGTCATTTGTATGACTGTCTTCGTCCCTGTTAATCAGATCTATTTTTTTTGATGTTGATAGGTCATTGTTCCACATTGTAAAGTGAATTTCATTGTGTCACGGTCCAGCATGTGCTTCTATAATTGACCATGAATTGAAGTCACACAGTGTCTGCATGTCATGTACCATTCTGTCATTCTGTTCAAAAAGACTACCTGTGGTTGTCAAAAAGGCCTTCCGGATTGAAGATCGGAATTTTGTGTTTGTAACATCAGCAAGCTGGGCTCCCCACATGGAAAGGACTTGTAATAATACCTAATGCTGCATGAATTTGCTGGAATTACTGCTCAGGGATGACTCCGACTGCGGGTGTCAAGTATATAACCCAAGTTTTTTTAAAAAAACTGGTGACCTTCATCATACATGTAGATGATTATAGGCTCACTTGAACCTATTTTTAGTGATCATAGCTGCATCAATCATCCATCATTTTCAATGAAAGTTTATCAACTATTTATCAACTATACAGCATTTTTAAGTCGCTCTAAGTTGGATGCATACGACCCAGTTTCTTCCATTTTGCTGATGTGTTGCCTGATGCTCTACCAAGCAGGAAAATCCCCATCCTTCTCCAAAAAATATGAGCACACTTTCAATTTTAATATGCGCTTTGGAGGAGCCATCACACACGATTGACGTTAGGGTATGAGGTAATGTTCTCAGGCAAACTAGCACTTCATTTTTGTCTCTGATGTGACCTTTGGTGCGTAGGTGTGATCGAGGCTAGGAAGGCTTGTCTTCTCTACTAAATCACCGGGTGAAAAGACAATCCTTTTTTCGCTATCACGGCTCATTCCCTCAACTATTACAATTATTAGCAGTGTCTCTGTACTTTTGTTTGACGGAGAAAGTTGACATCAAAACAGTGACAGCTATGCTCGAGAATAGATAATTTGTTCGTATTATATTTTGGTTCTAGTTATAAGCCGGAGTCCGACTACGCATCCCTGCTGCCTTTGTACACATTTTAAAGGGTTGGCCAGCCATTTAGAATGGAATACATTGTGCAGAATACTAGCTTTTGATTTTCTCAAAATAAAATTGTCGACTCCGTTTCCACGTATTTAAACTGAGTGAAGGGCAAACATTTTTCAAGCTTTTCTTCTAACCAAATTGCTCTACATTACCAGCTATGGCTGTCATACAGATTTATAACTCCATTGCTAAGCACCAAAGTTGAGTTGAATCGATAAAATACTGAATGATTGGCACACAAGTTTATTAAAGCAAGTTTAGTTCAACATATTGACAGAACGATGTGAGGATTAAAGGCTAGTGTTAGAGCAATCTTTGAAGGTCTCAAAATGTTTTCTTCAAACTTCTTGCGGTCGATTCAGTCCCATAATCAAAAACACCACGGAGACGATTACAGCCAAAGTTGGTTGCAGATACCTCGAAAAGTTGCACAGATCTGCTTCACAAAAGTTTCGGGTAGTTTCATGACCTTTTAATGCAGGATTGGCATTCATTAGATCTGACCATTCACCTAAAGTCGATTCGACAAAATCTACAGACTGAGTTGATGTAAAACACATTTTACTTGTTCCATTGTAATATGTACTTAAAGAGCTCTTTAAGGATCCGCAAGCAACGCAACCGGTCTTCGTCGTAACTTCGTCGCATTTTGGTACATTAACTGGCTGAAAGAGATTCAAAAGAAGACCTGCGTAAGTTGAATTCAATGATGAGAATTTGGACTCTTTCGTAATTTCTGCACAGACATGGCACGAAAACGTAGCTGCTGAAGTCCCTGAAAGTAAACATGAAAATATAAGTCATCAAATCAACGAATTAAAGTTCGGGATTCAACTTTTGCACACAATCATAAAAAAATTGATCTGTCTTGCTGATGGTAATTTATCACTACACTGTAAATCATAAAGTCCTATTCAAGTATGAATCTGCGTACTAAACAGAAGAGTACTAGAACTATCGAACTCATAATCAATGAAGGACGCGACACGAGGGCAAATTCAGTGAGTCAGTGTGCAGCTGCGACAGCGTGTGCTTCGATATAGTAGACTATCTGTCTATTCCCAGGTGAGACACGAGTGTGCATTGTTGACGAATATGAATGTGGGAAATAGTGACGCCTATTAAACGGTCAACATACTTGTTCATAGATCCTGCAGCAAAATTATCATTCAGGTCCGTTCTATTTCAGGTGGCGAGTGCTCTACTCACAACCGAAAATGACGGTTTATCTGTATTCCTGCATACTGAAGTGGCTGCAATGAAACATGAACCTGCAAACCAACCTGTGACAGTTCATCGATATCCTCTTAATGAACCTAAGACATCAATTTGGATCAAAAGCATCCTCACCGACAGTGCTTTCTGCCCTGCCAACGTCTATCATTTTCTCCGACTGCGCTTTGATTCTTGCGCACATTTTATTGATCCAAATGCATTTCTGCAGTTGCCGAAGCAGTTCTTCGATGGATGTGGGTATGTGATATACGGGGTTAGATATGCCGTATGGCATCTTTCGATATAGTGGAGGTGCTAGTCCTATGCGATTGATTAAATGAATACTAAAATGAGTACGAATTTAGTGTTGTGCTTTCGAACCCAAAGAGTTCTAAAATGAGCACTGATATTTTCGAACCCAAAGAGTACTAGATTCTGGGACTCATTTCTTAGTCGCAGTTAGTGCTCAGGTTCCGTGCTCTTTCTAGTACTCATTTGGGACTTTGTGAATAACAGTGTATATTATCACTGTAATCTGGTACCTCCTAAGATCGAAGTACCTGCATCCAAAGGCGTATTTAAGACAACACCTATTCCTTATAGGAGGAATATAGGAATAGTTTGATCTTAGTGCTATACAACATTTAGCATATTATCCTAGAAATCATTTCGAAAATTCATGTAAACTTTAATTTATACAAATACATTAATTGCCATTTTCAATGGAAAATTCAGGTTGACTCCTTGTCAATTATCTTTGGCTAGTAAGAAATTGAATTATGTACAAATAAAAGCGGGAAATTGATTATACCAATACAATATTCATTTGCCCTTAAGAAGCATTTACATATAACCAGGCGAAACCGCTCGGGCGTGATGGTGTTTAGTTGCCAGCTGTTGCTTAATTGATAACAGACATGATATCCATAGCCATCTTATCCCAGGTTTGAGTAGAGCTACATAGCCTTTAGATGGAAGCATAATAACATGCTTTATCTGATTTAATAGTTTTAGCACATAGCATATCTGTTCTAGCAGAAGCAACAACATGCAGATTCAAAATTCGCAATCCAATTAATTCAGGCGTGTAACATGACGGGAGCAGTTGATCGATTCCGCTCGATTAATCGTGCGACGGAATCAATCGCGCGATTGCTTTAGCTAAGTGACTTCTCAATGAAATTTGCTTGATCAGGAAAAGTATGGCTATTTTTCTATTGCAGTGAGATTCAATCTTCCTACTTGCTCATACCTACTGTAAGATTAACTCATGACTTGGATTAGACCACTTCGTCGAATCGAGTGTACTTGGCCTGTGCCTGCTCCTCTGTTGTCTATGACCGTCACCAATATAACCTAACCTTTTCGACTCAGTTTTCCTTAATGAGACATAGACATATAAGTGTGGATGAGCAGGAAAATCCTTAACATCAACTATTGTCAACTGTTAGCTAACTTGCGATTTCACCCTAGATTCGCATCGGACGAAGTGTGAGCTTGCAACAATCTCATTGGCGCCCTCTAATGACTGAAAGACGGAGAGCTTCCGAAGAGCTACAGATGTGACCCGACTGAAACTGTTTCGGTACATCCAGTAAGTGCTGCAACGAACGAGTTTTCATCAGAACCGGAAATGTTTGCTCCAAAGCCGATCGGCTTTATTATCCAAGAACGCTGGACAGTGTTCTGAAGAAGCTGCACAGCTCAGATTTTCATGCATGCCAACTTGTATCTTTCAGTATTTTTGCAATACATGTAGCTTTAGGTCTTGTTATCTTTGTATAGAAATCATCTTATAATGCACGCAGATTCGCAGTATATCATTCATAAGAGATTTGCAATAGATTCTCATTATAGCTTTATAATAAAGTTTCACGACTTTTACTGTGTTGCTACTATAATGCGGTATCTCCAAATGTTTAGAGCTGGAGCATCGTATCAATTAAGAGTGCTAATAGCCTGAATGCCTCAATAGGATTAGTGCGCCATTGTCTCAAGTTTGAAGGAAATTTTCATATTTATAATGAAACTGATAGTTCAGAAATCAAATACAAAACAAAGTAGACTGACAGTAAACTTCGAATCACTGAATATGAGAAAACCTCAAAATGCTAAAAATCGTGCGATTCGGAATCGCGGGAAAACCGAATCGCGTCCGCCACTGGTGTGTGGAGGAATTTATGGGAAATCCTATGTATCGTTTATGAAGCCGCATAATGCCATTCAGATGATAAGAGGACAGGTCTGTTTCCAATCAAAATACCAGATCTAGCTAACACAGCGGGATTACGCTATCTAAAATCTACCAGTTGTGTAAGAGAATTGATATCAGTTCCTTAAGCTAAAACGTGAAATATAATTCTACAAAATATGCATACAAATTATTTGACTTTTTTTTAAAGAGGTCATCAACACGAACTTGGTCAGGACGATCGCGTTTCGACCGCTTCATCCTGGACGCTCAAACCTAACCAAGCGCGGTCCTGTGCATTTAAGATGCACAGCCTCAAAAATTACATCTATAATAGGGAAAGATTAGCATATATTACTTATTTTCCATCTCTTGGTCAATTTATTCATAGCCCATATCAAATGCCAAGACCCCGAAGGGAAAAATTCAAGAGATGAGAATGGGATCTGACTTAAATCATTGCGGGAACTGCAAACGTCTCTGGCTTATACAGCATACCCTACTGTAGAGAATCAGTAAATCAGATGCCGATAAATCGTCATCCGACCTCCAGACACCTCCAATTAGTGAAACAATGCAATCTCATTCTCAGAGCATATCCATGTATGGATATCTATGGATGAGTCAGGTATGCCATGAAGTTTTTACAATAATTATTTAGTTAATTAAATCAATAAATTAATTATTTTCGAAGATGTAATTAATTGGCTGAAGATTAATTGCTAATGAGCAGTTAATCAATGATCAAGGGGTTGAAATTTATCAACCATCTCCTGTCTTCTTGAGCATCGTCGTCGCAAGAGTCTGATAAAGCTAGTCAAAAGCGCGGTGCATCCCGCTCATCCTCTTCACCACATGTTTCACTGCTCTCCAAATCTCCACGACTCTACTCTGGCCATCGTTTCAGGAACCTTTCGTTCAGGAGAATCTCAGCATACCAGAATCGGACTTCGCAGTGACCAAGTGTCCATTCGCATTGATTTTGGAATGGACAAGTCATCCACCTTACTCGCCGTCAGTGGGTGCAACTAAACAGGCTTCGCTGTGGGGCTGGAAGATTTGCTGCCGACATGTTTCGCTGGGGACTTAGAAGTTCCTCTAGCTGCCCTTGCGGTGCAGATTTCCTGTCTCACAATCACATTTTGACGGAATGTCCTTTGTTGAAACCCCGTGCTCCCTCACTGATGTGAATAATCCAAGATTTATGACTTTCTTGAACGAGGTAAATTTTGAAATGACATTTTTCATGCGAATGTGTCAACAGATGTAACCACCACGAGACATGTTTCAGCCTGTTGGGCCTCATCAGTCCTGGGTAGGTTTGAACCACCGACGTTGGAGCTAGAGGACGTGCAAGCTTAGGCCTACCCTCTAACCACAAGGCCACCGGACCAGAAAATTTCTTATTGATCAATGTCTCAGACTTTGCCACAGCGATATGATGTTTTTCATTTAGACACAAATTGCAATGTCGATCCCCATTTTCATGTGGTTTACATTTCTCCATAATGTATTTCGCCACTAAATAATAGTGTATTTAATGTATAATAATAGTTTATAATAATGTATTCCATATGTATTTCCACACTTGGTATAAACACGTATGAACACAAACAGTAGGCCTACTTGGCTGGCTTCCCCAAAACTGAGTATCTATTTCATTTGTATTTATACACCACCGTTGTCAGTGACGCACTCATCTTCTGATGAAATTAAATTAATTACATGTCGAACAATTTGGATTCTATGTTGCGCGAGTTTCTTAATTACAATATAATACGCACTGGTGATTTTAATAGACTGGATGTTGCGTATCTGAGTGGTGCATTCGACTTATGCAACATCGCTGCAGACCCTACTTGTGGCAATGCAATCACAGACTTGATGCCGCAGCAAACCAGAACGTTTCGATGTGATAATATACTATCAGGAAAACTAAATATGCTGGTGTAGATCCCGGGATAGTTCCCTAGATTTTGTGAAAAAAGGAATTGTAGCTATCTGTCGAGGGCATAAATTGGAAGATATCCGACGGCGCGCAGGATATGTGGATGCCTTCCAATTTGTGCCTTCGACAGATAGCTATAATTTCTACTCATGCCTGAACCATGGATATCTAGATTAATACCTGGATTGGAGGCAGAAATATCATTTCTACATTGACGTACTCAATTATACAGCTTTGCATATAGCAGTCAACATCATTTTATGATTCCAAATCCGCACAACAACAATCTGCCAATGTTTCTTGTTTTTGACTCCACTCTTAATATGAAAAATTTGTATAACAACTTCCAAAAGCGAACTGAATTTCAATTTCCTGATGGTGATAACCTTATGACAACCAAATTCAGTGACATTGAAAATCTGTAGAAAGAAGAGAAAAATAGTCCTTTGAAATTGGCTCCTCAGATCAGCAATCGACATGTGTGTTGAATTATGTTTAGTATATCATCACTTGACTTGAAATGTGCGGTAGATGTTTTTGCTGATTCTTCAATCGAGATGTTAAGAAGCTTGCGCTATTGTGGGTCTGGTTTACACATGACATTTAAAGTAGCATTAAGAAGGTGTAATTATTAATCAACATAAGTGAGATTACTGTACAATTGATATCAGCAAAAAAGAGATGCATGGGTAGCGCTGTACAGCATCCACCAATTTTCCGCCCACCTAATTATATTCCTATTTTTCGAATTTTCTTGCTCTCATGAGTACATCAATGTAGAAGTGACATTTCTGCTTCCAATCCAGATATTAATCTAAATATCCATGCCTGAACCATGGACTTCTAGAAGTCTATGCCTGAACAATCATGGATTAAAAATTGCTTGTGACGTAGTCCATAGATGTCGATGAATGAGAGCACTAAGATGATTATGTTTAAGATAGATATACGACAACGAAGGGAAGTTGTAGCTCCATCGAAAATGCATTTATTCAGGGAGCTAGTGACACTTTCTTTCTGAATTCGCGCACAAAAGGCTTAATAGCATGGATCTGCAGTTGAAACGCTGAATACAAAAATCACATTCTTGAGTGTCACAGCCAGTCGCTTTCGGCTATAGGTGAGGTCAAAGGATTCCCATTGGAATCCAATATTAAAATTCAAGAAATATCTATGGATTGTGAAACACATGGCAATTTTCGTACATGTTCTTTTGCAGAAAAGAAGTTATTTATCAGAATGCCATGAAACCATGTATCAGAATGCCCGGGAGAGTTCCCTGGATTTTGTGAATGATTTTTTCGTAGTGTATTCGCGCAAACCTGTAGGCAAGTAGCTTGATAGGGCATACTATCATTTCTAGCAGATGGCATTATCCACTTACCTGTCACACAAATCAGTGCAACGAGAAGAAATCCAAGAACGTACCGATCCATGTTGCTGATTCTTTCCACTGATATCTTCCACACAGATCTCTTGGATTATATGTAGAAACGTTTTGTCACGGTCCACGGAAACTCAACGGGATCGTTCTTGATTTTTTTGATGACTTTTGCAAATGACAATGAACAGCGCATCTAATTGGTCACGCGTCATATGTAATTAAGTGGGCCAAAGTTGTGAGACAAGTGATCTGAACAGATGGACTTGCAGATTTGAGATAGTGAAGAACGAACGGTGCGTGAATGTCTGAGGTCCCTTACAAAACTTTGCATTACCTCCCGGACTAATTGATACCGCAAAAGAAATCTGATTTTCTGTATGGCTAGGCATGCGGAACAATTATCATCTGACTCCTGATCTCAAATTACTGACGTATAATTACTGCTTTCTTTTGTGACAGATACCTTGCTATCACGATTGCCTACAGCTAGGGAATAAACCGCTCTGTCTGAAATGACTGAATGCATGTCTGCTGAAATTCGCATAACATATAAGATTTGAGATCCAAATGTGAGCACTTTTACCAAATGTGACATTGTAAAGCAAACACGGCACTGGTTGATCCGAAATTGATCCGAGGTGTCAGATTTGAAGGTTGATCTGATCGCAAAATTAAAGGTTGAAGAATGGTCGCATTAGGTTTGGACTTGTACGTGTTGGTGGTTTGGAATGAGGATATTTGCTTTTACAAAGTCGCATTTGGAGTTGCAAACATTCACATTGGGTCGCAAATACTAATGAAAATTACTGATTTTTCATAATACATACTGGTAGCAAGCAATTATCGCACAGGAACGGTGTAAGAAGTCACTGCCAACGTGTTCTAATTCACTTGCACCCACAGCTTTAGGACAGACAAACATGACAAGTGCGACTTCTTTGCAAGTGTGATGCAACACATTGAACCGATTTCTATGTAATTGCAGAAACTCTACCTTAACATTCAACAATTAGATCCAAAAATGAATGAGTTTCAAATGAAGAGATCCTTAAACTTTGTTCCCAGATACATAGTGGTAAGATGAACATTTCAAAGATTAGAAGACCGGTCAGAACTGCTGATATTCAAGCAGAAAAGTTCTTGGATTGCGATGTCTAAAGAGAAAACATTTAAAGGCGGGCTCTAGTTGATCATTTTACATCATAGAAGTCCATTCTGTCCATTATAGCAATATCTGAAAGTTAATCATGAAGTTAGCTACAAAAAGAAAAGAAAACATGAAAGATAGATTGAGAACTTTCGGGTAAGTTGACAAAGAATGCTTCCTACCTACGTCATGGATTTCTGTGTAAATGCAGCAATCTTGGGTAGAAATTGAGCGTTATGAGTCTTTGACAAACCGACAGAGCAAATATAAATGAAATTCTGCCTGTCGATAGATGAGAAACGGTTTCAGATATCATTGGTCACGTAGTCCGATATCAATGATTCAAACAGCTCATACATCGAGGAAGTACTGTCAGTTTGGCAGAAAACTATAGTGACAATTCGGTTACACTTCTGTTTGTCCAAGGCAGAGGTGAAGGCGACTGTAGGTTGAGTGGTTCTGATTCCCGACATTTTCCAATCTCTATGAAGATGTTTTCATTAATATTTGATGTTTAGAGATGAATCAGGACACAGCAACTCTGATGACGAATAAATGCCTACATAAGCTAAGCACATAATTCAAAATGTTATTAAAATTAAACATGATTGGGAAAGTTGTTCTGAAGTAAAACAATGCCATCACCTACTGATGTCAAAACTTTGTCAACAGTGTATTTTTGTCGTCGAAATATTAACCTTCGCCCAATGTGGGGGGATGGTCACCATTTGATTACATATTAACCTTCACCCCACTGGGGTGGGCCCTCCCCTATCGAAAATTTTATCTAGCTCCTGAATGAAGGAAGTTACGAACTCCAAAGTTTGGATGGCTTATTTTCTGCGTATTCCACAGCTTTCCAATCAATTTTGAATAACATCAACTGAATACTTTCGTCACAATGAGATTTCAATAATTTGAATGTACGACAGATTTGTCGAATTTTGCACTATTTTTGCTTTGGATGTTTTCAGGTGTCCTTGTTAATATTAAAAGCATTCGAATTTATAAAAGAAAGTATTCTCGTGTCAATTTGAACAGAAAATGAAAATTTCCTGGTGGATTCTATTTAGACTTCGACGTTTTAAATTTCAAATTTTAAATTGTGAAATTTTCGCAATTGGACAGGATTACAGAATACAAACTTACTGATATTTATTGGTGTTACTAATCTCAATGTTTTTCTTCTTTTCGTCATCATAAGAGCTTTCATTTGCGGTATTTTTCTTTGAAGTTGGACCCTTAATTAGGGGAGCGCTGAACGTTCTCCCTCCCCAGCATGCGCATTTGTCAAAACACCCCAGTTAATGCTATGATAGTGTATGATAGTCCTTGTTAGATAAGATCACTGTAAATTAAAATTCTGATTGAGAAGGGCGGTTCGTAGAAACATATATTACGAAATAAAGGCAAATTGTCTATGCGTCGGAAGATAAATATTTCATTTTATCAAAATGTTATCTAAATCTTTCTTTATAAGTTCAGTTGATATTGCTAGAAATAGTTTACTCATTGATTAGATAGTAAACAAATACGCTATTGTCCACGTCAATTCAATGCCAGAAACTGAGAGTTGATCACTAAAACATCTGATTTGCTCACTTTCCTTGCTCACCAGTGGACTTGTCGAATCATTGAATCATGCGCTCTGAGAATTCTGCAGCAAACCTGCAAAAATCACTTAACATTGTACGTGTTCAATCGCGCTACGGACGGGGAAATTGTGCAAGCACATAATGCAGAGTGGCCTGAAAATTGTATGTCGACTTTCATTTTCAAAGCGGTCCGTAACCTTAGTTAACATTTTCCCTCTTGAATGCGTCCTTTTGAATTGATACGTGATCGAAATGTTAATGCTTCATTTTATTTTTCCAGTTATGTGAGTATCACTTCAATGCAACATATTGGAATGAATATCTCTTCAGAATCGTGAATTACATCACAGACGTTTAGTGCAATGACTCACCTAACATGAACTTATCTATCAGACTGCAAAAAAGGTCAAAAAAGGACTCTGATATTTAACGTCTTCTTATCGTATTGACATCAAAAAGACAGATATTCTGTCCGCGATCTTTAATTTCTAGAAAATGTTCATTTAAAGGCACATATACAAATGGTGCTCTCAGACCTTTGTGGCAGATCTGGCTGAGGTCTTTGGAAGTTCACATGGATAGTTGGTTCGTGGACCTTTTAGATAGCTTAATGGGGACATTGAAAAGCTTAGATGATCGATACAAAGAAATACTGCAAGAATGTGAGTATGTAAATATGCATAGGAAATGTGTCAGAGTGACAAAAATACACATGGAGACGAGGAAGAGGGCCCACGGGCCGACGGATTAGTAATTATGAAGAGAACAGGAGGGATGTGGGGCAGCTGAATGCAATATCAAAGCAACATGCCGACAATTTCTAGATATTCAATTCTACCTATCCTCGGGGCAATTAGCTCAACCATTACGTATAACCAAACAAAACAACAATGTGCTAAAAAGAAACTTTGAATCATAGACAATTTGCCAAAACTGACAAACAGCGGCAGTTTTGTCGTGTGACGAAATCAAAATTCTCAGAATGCTCTGAAGAAAAGTAGTCATTGTGTAGGTCTAACTGAATTGTGATCAAAATGACACTGCAAGACGAAAACGAACCTCCCCCTTGCAGCCAAAAGCATCAAAGCGAAAATTTCCTCCAACTTATCATTAACCAATTCGATAGCCATGCCTACCATTATAGTCAGTCAAATTTTCTTAGATAAATCGATTTGACATTTTATCCTAAAGTTCGGTTTAGGGAAGGTATTTTGTCATTGACTTTAATCCCTTCTATTATTCGAACTTTAAGATTATTTCTACCTTTATTATGAAGAGAATAATGCTTGTGCGAACCCATCCAAAGCACAAGTGTGCGCTTTTCCCCTGTGCAACAGACAAGCGCGTCGCCAACTGAAAGTAGCTGGGATGGTGTGCCTCTCCAACATTGCGAGCAACCTGTGTATCTTGATGTTATCCTGGATCGAAGCTTGACATACAAGAAGCATGTGGAAGAGACCAGATGTAAGTGTAGCACCCGGAACCAAATTCTGTGGAAGCTCATCGGTGCCAGATGGGGCGCTAATCCTGAAACCTCACGCTCCACAGCCCTAGCACTTACATATTCCACGGCAGAATATGCTTGCCCTGTGTAGGAAAAGTCGCCGCACCAAAAGGAACTAGAGTCCATCCTGAATGACGGCTACCGTGGCATAACAGAATGCCTGCGCTTAACTCCTCTTCAGCAACTACATCCCTTAGATACAGAAGAATAGAGGCGATGAGGAGACAGTTTTTGCATGCCATTGAAAACAGAGGACACCCATTGCACGCGACAATCCCTGACCGTCAAGGCTTCAGTTACGATGCAGCTTCCTCATAAGCACACCAGCAACTCAGCTACCACAGGACAAATTACAGCGAGATAAGGAACTCCCGTGCTGTGCATGGAAGACGCTCAACCGCCTTCGGGTGGAGTAGCCCTTTGTGGAGTAGCGAGGAAAATGGAACATAAGCGAAGATGACAAATGGAGGTGCGGAGAACGACAAACGATGGAACATCTACTTCGATGTCAGTTGCTTCCAGCATCAAGCACTCAGCACGACCTACACCAGTGCACGGACATGGCAATACAATGCGCACAGTATTGGTAAGGCTGCGTGTAATGTGGACACGCTAATTAAGTGAGTATGGAATTCTATTTCAAATTTCAGAACGATAGTCTATTGCTTCATACATTGCAAGATGCTTACTTATGGCTGAATTTCCTTTTATATGTTCATCTATTCCTTGACTGTTATACAGTAATTTCAATGAAATTTAGAATTCCATTGTAGTGACATTTGATGAGGAATGGGAAGTCGAATAAGCGTCGTTGTCGCAGTTTTGCTTGAGAGCAGGAGTCGGAAAAATCTAGCAGTTCAATCTAGCGAACATGAATCTGACTAGCAGGAATCTAGCGAACATGAATGTAGCTAGCAGGAATCCAGCTGGCAGGAATCTGGCGAACATGAATCTGAATAGGAGGAATCTAGCGAACATGAATCTGACTAGCAGGAAATTGGCGAACATGAATGTAGCTAGTAGGAATCCAGCTGGCACGAATCTAGTGAACAGGAATCTAGCTGGCAGGAATCTAGCGAACATGAATGTATCTAGCAGGAATCTAGCGAACAGGAAGGTTTGCAGCGGACGAAGTTGCATCTGAGATATTCGCACAGCATTGTTCACTTCTTCACTATTACAAAGCTGCACTTTAGGCGGATTAGGTCGCGTGCCTGGTTGTCTGGGTCTACGATGCGTGAACGGTCATTGTTTATTATGAAAAAGTGCTTTAAAATCTTTTAATGAACTCCGCAGGATATCCATGAACCGTGACAAAATTCTCACAATAAACAGGAGATGTGTGAAAGATATCACCGAAGATCATCATGTGATCAGTGACATGGCAGCGATAATCAGTAACGATAAATCAGTAATCAGTAATCCAGTAACGATGTGTTTGAACTTTTGCTAGTTGCACTGATTTATATGACAGATAAGCGGATTGGGTCATCTGTCATCTGTACAGCAGTGTTAGGCAAAATGGTCCGTATTAAGGGTGCAAAAGGGTCCGGAATTTATCAGACACATTTTATGAATTGCATATTCTTTGGGAATGATTTGTCCAGATATCTATGTAGAGTAATGCAAAGAAAAATTGCTAGAAAGATGCAATTTTGTATAAAATCGGGATGAGGTGCGTATAAATGGCACAAATAAAAGTCCAAAAGAACAAATGCAGTCCGTATTCTGGATGGGTACGTATTTGAGGTAGAAAAGAGAAAACGGTCTGATGAACGCAGATGTTGCGAGCAAATTTGACGGGTGCCAAAATATCTACTTTGAAGATTGAATGACCGATAAAGTCACCTAAGGCTCATTTTATCATCGATAAAATGCATGATTATCGAATGATGATATGAGTAGGAAAACCTGTAGAAAAAAATAAAGTTATTATCTTCATTGGTAATGTTAGTTGCAAGCATTTTGCAAAGTATTTCATATAAATTGACGAGTCAGCCGAGGAATTGTAGGACAAATTCTCCTCTTGGTAAGGTGGTGGAAAGTGAAGAATGGGGATAGTACAGTACCGGGCATGGGTAGATATCTAAAGGTAAGTAGAGAATAGCAGGACCATCTAATCGGTCCATAAATCTTGAAATTAATTTATCCTACAAGTCACTACATGGACACCTTTGGACTTTCAAAATGTACCCATAGTAATACGGACCCTTGCTTAAGACGGACCACATGATCCCCATATAGCGACTACCCGGACTGTGGATGCGGACCCTTCGTACCTTCAATACGAACCTTTTGCCGAACAGTGCAGATATATGCTGAGTGAATAGCATCACCACCTATCAACCTACTTGCACGCATGTTTCCGTGAAGAAATTGCGAGAAAATCATTGGGGGAGGCACCAGCATATTGAGATTTTGTAACAATAACATCCTCCAAATCCTTCAAGTATGAATTTGAAGTCGATCTTAAGTAACACAGCTGAGGGCTGCAGGGAGGATGAAGAGTAAACTACACTGCTTTGTCTTCCATGTGTGAATGAATACATTGAAACACCGAAAACCTGATGACTTGATGAAGAACCATGCACATGATTTCATAAGGAGAGGACACTTTTCTTAGATGCAGTACTAGCTAAAAGAAACTTGTATGCATATCATTAAACATGATGCAAGACAGGCATTTCAATCCATTAATAAGCTTCTTATTAGACATTGTATTATTCGTCTTCTTTATGCTATACTTCAGCGTGTTGCAGTTGGCAAGATAACAGCATTGAAGAAGTGACAGGATGCAATAATCCGTTTTCTGTACAGCGACCGAAGATGACTTTTAGTGATCGGGACAGTTCCTTCTCTAATTTAGCGCTAAGTTAGATATGGTGCACGTGCACGAGTAACGAAAGTTGGTCAATGGACGCAGGTCCTTTGTTGTCTCCCAATTTGACTGTGTTATCTGCTAAGTTCACATGAAATCATGCTATTCCAGCATCTCTCAGGAATAATTTGACACCAATCACGAGAACCATGTGAAACATACTTGTATTTTGTGAACGGCAAATATTTAGAGAAAAAGGTTGCCGCTTTGGGAAAGCTGTGACGCAGTGCCCCCTACAACAAGATGGCTATTGTACACCTGGACAATCCTCTGTGCAACAATCCTTTCATATTTGGTAATCTATGCTGAATTACTATGTTTGAAATCAGATGAGCTTTTAATCAAGTGAAAAGTTTATTTCGAATTTATTGAATTATAAGTTACTTAGATGTTATCAGTTTGACAATAAATAATTTCTATATTCTTAGTCTAATGAATACTTGAAACATCTTCATTTGACTTATCTGTATTTGAGGCTTGTTCTGCAGGGGACAGCAATAATAAGGGGACAACACCGAAATCAATGTGAATCCGGGACTCAAGAGATTAACGCGTCCTGGTATTGTGTTCGAAAAGTATAGTGATCGGCAGGCGAGGATCTGTCAGAGATCCTCACTTTGCGTATCTCACAAAATGTTTTTCATCTTCGATTTTATCGTCACTACGCAAGTGCGTCGGCTGCTTATGAAGTAAAGATAAAATCGGATTTTGGTCTACACAATCGGTACTCAAAAACGAATGGTGGACCATAAAACAGAGTCTTTCCGAATCCCAGCTTTAACTCACTGCCCACTACTTGCGTTTATCTGACAAGCTGATATTGTTCAAAGTTTTGTCTGTCAAAGTGCTCGACTGTGACGAAAGAATGAACCAATAATAGAGTAAAAATTAGAAAATTGAAATCTATACTCAAAGAATGATGATAACAAATAATAATATATCTCAACTCAATACACAAGTACAATTGGTATAGATCAGTCTTCAACATTTAGCTAGAAGTTATTGCTCCTGGTACGTGTGGTCTCTGTGGCACAGTGTATCTTATAACTTTGCGCACCTTCTCTTGTGGAATATTGTGTCATTCTGTTTGCAAGGCATGGTGTAGGTCTCGCACACTATCGACATTTCTTTTAGCCACAGTACGTCCGAACTCATCCCATATGTGCTCGATTGGATTGAGGTTTTTGGTGGGCCCCTCCATGTGGATGTGGTCCATGTGCTGCTGGTGAAATGCCTCCACTGTCGCACAAAGATGGAGCGGGACGTTGTCATCCTGCAGGACGAACCCTGGACCAACTGCAGCATGTCCAAAGGGTACGGCAACTGATTCCAGTATTTCCCGATGCACATGACCATTCATTGTGTTCTCAACAAGAACTATCGCCGACTTATGATTCCAGCTTATGCCAGCCCACACCATCACTCATCTACCACTGCCTCGCCGTTCCGCAAACTGGACGGCGTTATGATTACTGTATCAGGTTCCTCTTTCTTGCCATACACGAACTCGTCCATCTGCCCAACGTACAGAAAAGTGACTTTCATCAGTAAAAATCACTTGACGCCATTGATGCAATGACAACCAACGGCAATGTTGTAGGGCCTATTGCAGACCGTTGGTTTTGTGAGTCATTGTCAGTGCTGGGAATTTTAAAGGGCGGTAGCTGTCTAAACCTGTCACGTGTAACATTCTTGCTACAGTAGATTGAGAGGTTGTGAATCCCTTTTCCTGTAATTGTTCTTGTATTTCTCTTGTCGTGATCCTCGGATTCTGGCTTGCTGTATTCGACATGAGGTCATCATCTTCTGTATCTGTCCTACGCCTTCCAGATCTTGTTCGGTCCTTTACTCCTCCTGTCTCTCGATATCGTTCAATTTGATTCCATACCTATTGACAGGGACATCTATGATTAATGTAAGATATCTAAGGGACGTTCAACTCCCATACCATGTACTGGAGTGGAGGCCAGTGACTTTGGTAGACTTGATTAATGACGGTAATGTGTATCTGGATAAAACCATGGAAAAAGGTGGCAAGCAATTCATTTCATTATTGAGGACCATTGTAAATTAGCTCCCAGCTACAAATGTTATCCTCGTTAAATATAGAATTTATTATTATTATTATTGTGAAAAACATTACAATCCAGCTGAATTTATTGGTGCACATACTAATTAATACGGCCAGCCTGGTCTTGAAGAGAAATTGTCGAAAGAATCTGTGCAGTGTACATGCACATTGTACCCATACAAGCATCGATTGTCAATTTCAAATAAATTGTGACTTTCTATATTCATTGATTTTCCCGTTGCCTTATCTAAAACCTCTTCCTGTATTTACTTGTGGACTTTGTTCGAGAATCTAAGCGCAATGAAGCGATATAATATGTGCGATTTATTTCGGCCTTGAATTACTCAACTTTCAATAAACGAAAATTGATGGCTTCATATTCACCGACGAAATATTTACGGATTTTGTTATCAACTTAAATTCAGGATCAATGCTTTTCCTGAATTGCTCAATATGGCAGGACTGCTGCAATAATTGTAGTAACAAGTAAAATCATCACTGATCAGCTATCATTTAGTCCATGACTCCATTGAGTAAAGAAAATAGATAATCAAAAATTTTCCAGAAGGATGTCACAATTCTCCAAAAAAAAACACTGCTGAATCGATTTTCAATCAAAAAATTTAGGCAAATCTGTTTGTAATAAGCCTGCTAATTGCACAAAAACTAAACATGTATAAAATGTACAGAATCCACACTTATAGCCATTATGTCACATGCCGTAGGTGAACAATTTCAATCTCTGGCAGTTGATATTGCAGCTGTTATCGACAGTTTCTTATTCTTGTGGAGTTTTGTAATTCTTTAGTCTCTTCTTGACTGGGTCCAGAATCTTCTTTCAGCAGATTCCCTGTATGAATGCGCGTATTAGAGTACTGGATAATTGTTTACAACTTCTTTCACGGTTCTATCCAGATGTGCAAAAACTACCGTCATTAATCAAGTCTACCAAAGTCACTGGCCTCCAGTCCAGTACATGGTATGGGAGTTGAACGTCCCTTAGATATCTTATATTAATCATAGATGTCCCTGCTATTGAGATGAGAACAATTAACCGAATCCATTTTTACTCAGAGAGACCTTGCAGTCGTTCAACAATCTATGAAAATCATGACCAATATCTATGCATTCGTGCAATCATGCAGACAAAGACATCGAATTAGTCCAAGTCTGACAAGCGATTCGCTTGCTGCAGCGAAAGACGGTTTGCTGTCCCTTTTATTTTCATACGCTTGAGTTTCAGATGCTCTTAGAGGGTTATTAACGGTGATGAGAAGTTCAAATGTCAGCAAATAGGTAAATAAAGATACAGATTATCGGATTTTAGCAGAAAACGCCGAAAATCGGCTAAATAGTTCAAGAGAAAGGAAAACGTCTGCTGTTCAGGAACTTTTGCAGGGGAGTGTATCTCAAATCACATCGTAAGTGCAATTGCCGATTAGAGTGAAATGAAGCAAACAAAGTATCAAATTGCTATTCAAAAGATGAACAGCTGATAGGTCTCGAACCTACGATCCCAGGATGTCTTGAGTAGTCTGTATGCATAGAATACATCTATTGTTACAATATTGCATGTTGAGAAAAAGCAATTATTTTCAAGGTATAATACAATTATTATTACACCTGCGATTTGGATATGCAGACCTCTTCATTAATCGTTGCACAACGGAAAATTCGTTATTTTCTTTCGTTATCTTATCAAATGTGATTGCAAAGTCGAGTAGCAGATGCAACTTGCAACGTACGTTAATGCTGTTGGTCTGCTCAACTCTATATCGGATCCGACCGATAAAAACAAGATATAAAAATGCGTTAAACACCAAGCGGGGTAACTAAGGTGCCCAAGTGTTTTCTTTAAAGAAAAAGAACAGTGCTCTCAATTCAAAACTGTTTAACTATCTTCTACGTGTAGGACACATTGAAGGTCTTTTGTCACCTCGATGGTCCTTACAGACCGGTGTTCTACAAGTGGAACATGTCACTGTTTTCCTGTCTGCGGCACGTGGGCATCTCTGGCACCGCCAGGGTTGCTGATATCGCGTGGGTGTTAAAAGGTCGTATTGGAGGTCCACAGCCCTCAAACTCATTTCATCAATGGTTCCCTTATGGAGGCCGCTGATATGGGTAGCTCGGTATTGAATATTTGGTTGCACCAGTTCGATACTCAGCTATTGAAGGAAAGTGGCACGCCGAGATCTGCAGGAATCTTTCCAGGTGGGATACTTCGCTCTCCGGAGGATAAAAGCATTTAGGGTTGCGATATGCAACAGATTCATGAAGAACTGCATCGGCTACCTTCTGGTTTGGCGAACACAGGAATAGTGTTGAGTTATCGCATCTCGTGTGTCGAGCATTGAAATGTTCGATAAATTCTGGCTTTCCAGAGGCAGCAATGTCAGCTCCGTGATGGTTAGTAGAAAGGAGGACAACACACTTGTTTTGTTTGGGCGCATACGAGAGCAATGTTTCATCCTTGATAAATCCAAGCAAGCGAGTATTCGGTGGTCTGTTCTTGCTTGGTAGAAATTGTGAGGGAATGTCAGCCTTGTTTGCGTGCAATTCACCAGTGATAGTGATGTTGGATTTCAAAAAACTGGGCTAAGGGCAGCGAGGTGAAAAAATTCAGCAGTTAATCCTCCTCCAGATACCACGTAAGCTTTTGACAGGTCCATGATGAACTCACCCTCCTTGATTCGTCTCCCTCCTGTTGGCTCGCATTCCAGTGTAAACTTGCGGATTATAACTTTTGATGCATTTGTCGGTGAAGGCGTCCACAACAGAGCGAATGGCTTCGAGTTTGTCTTCAGTCCTCGATAAATGAGTAGCAGGATTATCAAACCTCAATTTGGCTGATATTTCACAAAACCGGTTCCTCAACATTGCTTAAAGGAAATTGAAAGGCTGCATTATGTCGCCACATGGAGCTTTCTGCCATGTAGCTTTCCAGCTGCCAGGAAAATGCCCATATACGCACAAAGTTCGTGTATTGTCAAATCGGGCCATGATGTGTCGTCGATGTCGGTTGCTGCATGTGCATAGTTGTTTGTTTCTCGACATATTAGCTCCGATATTTCTATCGGAAAGAATAATAGAAAATGGTCTTTTATTACCATCGCAGCTCTGCTGATGTCAGTTGGTCCAGGTGTAATATTCATGATATTTTGGCCACGTCTGCGAGTATATTGTGACTGATGCGTGCTATACCATCCCAGATCTAGCCATGTATGTATCATTCTCGGGTATACTTTCATCATCTTCGCTCTCTGTATCCTCTTCTTCTTCGTCCAGCAATTCATCTTGTTCTTCATCATCCTCCTCGACATTATCCGATACATCAGAATCATCCTCACCGGCAAATATTTCATCATCGGAATCAGAATGGACAAGTGCAGTGGCAAACACAGAGGGTCGCAAGCGGCTACGGCTCATTTTAGTCAGTCCAAGAGGCTCGTCCGTTGAAAATGAGGCAAAGCATTCTGCCTGTTTTATTTGACACGGTGCTGTGAACTCTGTTATGATATCGGTCAATGAAGCAGACATCTCGTTCCTCTGTTGATTCTTGCTCGCACACATAGCGCCAGTCCGTCAGCACACTTGCACGGGTTCACACCAGACAATCAATACATTGCGATTGATGCCAAATCGTGAAGTAGACAGACGGTGAACTTCTACCTCGTCAAAAGAATGATAAATGATGACCTTTTTCCAAAAGTAATAAGTGGTAAGATTGATGCCAATTATTTGCAGAGAAGATTCGAAATTAGTTTCATTTGACGACATTTTGATGAAATGAATGTGCAGCTGGTAAGACAAGTAAATTAACATACGTATAAGAGTCTATAATGATGGAAACGAAGAAGTTTCTTTACTGATGTAAGAAGAAAAATTCATCAAATGAGAATAATACAGAAAGTGAAAGTTTGAGAAGATTGAAAAGATGAAAAAATCGGAACGCTATTTACCAAGTGGGGTAATATGGGTACCCCATACCAAAGCCATTGTAAAATGAGTATCTGTATAAGAGAGATATATAATTTAAACCAATTTTCCGGCACATTGAAATATTTTCAGCAATGGGAGGGAAGGAACCTTGGAAAATCACCTTTTGCAATTTTTGCGCAACATCAAAGTCAATTGGGGTACCTAAAATACCCCGTTTGGTAACGGAAGGGTTGTCCATCGGTGCTTGCAATTTGGAAGACTTGTTCGTTTCTCACGTTAAAAATCCACGAGAGCTTCAATATCCATCGGATTAGCAAATATTATTCGTATTAGCAGATATCTTCGTCAATATCTTCCTCCAACATCTCCTCCATCCCAATTTTCAAAGCTTGAAATTCCGTGTGAGAAATGCGAGAAAGTAGTCCCAGCAGACAGCTGTCTTGAATGTAAAAAGTGTAACACACTTTGGCATTTCAGTTGCACTGACCTCCCACCGTTCGAAATTGTTAAGTACTACAAAGAGAACCTATACCATAGAAAATTTGCTTGTTCAAAATACATTGAGAAGATGCACCCTCAAGAATTTGCCATAGTAAGGGATCAAATGAATAGCTATGATGGCAATTCTAGAAACTGTAAACTGTACACCGTTATAAAAAGCTAAAGTAACCGCTAAACTTCACAGAAAAGATTGACAGAAAATATATGCAAATATCTGTTAAAATGATGACATCACCACGTGATGAGTGATGACGTAACAGTCAAAATCCATTCATATTAGATAAAACAAACATCTGTATTTACAGATATTTACAGGTCAGACTGTAGAAAACTGTGATGCTAATTTTAGCTGTTAATTTTAACGGATATTTGCGGTTTACAGTTTACAGTGACTCTTCTCGGCGAGTACAAGAAACGCTTGCAGGTGAAGCAAAACGAAATGAGTGAGCTGGTTCAAAACATAGGCAGAGCCTTGGAAGAGAAAAACAAATTGGAAGAAGTATCGCAGTTGAGCAGAAGAAACGAAACTCTCGCTAATTCTGTTAGTTCTCTCGTTAAATATGTACGAGACGCAGCTAACCGACTTTGAAGAAAATGAAAGATCGAGAAAGGATCAAGACTTACAGCAATAGAATTCGGATACCAGCAACAACGAAATACTGACATTACTACGAAAGCAAAAAGAAGATACAAGAAGTGAAATGACAGTAATAAAACATCTCACCGACGACATAAGAACAACGATGAATGGCAAGACCTACAATCAGAATCCACAACCGATACAGCATCCTCCTCACCAGCATTTCAGCCAACCAATCCCCAACAATGAATACAGACAACAGAGATGACCACCGCCGAAGTGCTATTTCTGCGGACGAATCGGGCATATGGCTAGAAGCTGTTATAGTTTTAGACAATCCGGAAGATGGACCAGGAATAATAGAGTCAATTACCGCGGGCCTCAACGTGCAACCTATCCGCAGCACCAATACTCGCAGCATTATCAGCATTCACAACCCTATCAACAACAACTTTACCCAACTGTGAACTATCATCCTGCAGTTCAGCCAGGCAACCTCTATCCTAACTATGTATTCGTCAGTGCAACCTTTTGTTTAACATAGGCGAACGAGGAGAGGAGGCGCCTAAAATAAGAGAAAATTGTGGTAAGAGCAATAAGACATTAAAAATGTATTATACTAACTTAAACGGATTAAATATTAGTAAGCTTTATGACTCTGATATGATCAAAGATGCACAAGACACTGATATTATATGTTTTACTGAAACTCAAATGAAAATGCATATCCAAATTTATATCGATGAATAATTTTAATGTTATAGAAATGCTCTGTAAAAATAAGAGTAATTTTGGACGACAAATTAAAGGTGTCAGCTTGTATTATAGAAATGAACAAAACAGACTAAATAGCTGAAAATGGAGACCTGGTAATAATAAAGATGTTAAATAGTGAGTGGAAAGACTTGAAACCAAATGAGCTGACAAAAAAAGTGACAAAAATACGCTGACAAAAATGTCTGAAATAAAATAAAGTAATATATAAAGGCATTCCATATGAAGAACATCATCATGTTGTGAGATCTCAATAGCAGAATCTGTGAATTAAATGACAACGAACGTATGAATCTCCCCACCAGAAAATCGGAGGATTTAATAATAAATAAACTAGGCAGAGAAATGATAGAGTTTTGCAATGAAAACTGTCTTGTTATAGCAGACGGTAGATATGATGCTGGAAAACATACCTTCTGTAGAATTCAAAAGAGAAGAACTGTAAGTCTGTCATCGACTATTTGATCATATCAGAATCCATGATAGAAAAATTAAGAGCCTTTGAAATTTTAGAACGGATCACAGACCCTTACAGATAGAATTCAATGTAGAAACAAAAACATCGATGATGACTAATTCAGACAAACATAGGTATAATGTTAATCAAGCTATTAGACGATTAAAAATGACCATAAATCATAGTTCATGTAAATTTCAAGGAACTCTATTGGCAAAAAGTATAGAACTAATCAAAAAAAATTAATTTAGAAAAACCAAATTCGATAGAAATATAATATATTATACTGACCTGATAAGCGCATGCAAAGAGATATGTAACAAAACAGAACCGAATAGACAAATTCTAAAGATACAAGAAATCTTCGTAAAACCTACAATGTTGCTATCGAAACTTATAAACAGGATTCAACAGAGGAAAATCTACAAACTCTGTTACAAAAAAAGAAACAGTACAATAAACACTTAAAATCAGAAATATTGGGAACTGTTGAATAAAAGTAGACCTAAGAAAACTAAAAAAATCAAAAGTAAATTAACCGCAGAAACTTTTAAAGACAATCTTGAAGATAGAAATCAACAATTTATGCAATCAAATGTCAATCAAGATGAAATTAGTCCTCATCTATGTACAAAAGGCGAAGATAATTGTTTCAATAAAAAATTACTTCAATGGAAATTGAAAGAGCAGTTAAATCAACAAAAAATTCTAAATCCAGTGGCCCAGACAATATTATATACGAAATGTTTAAGAATAAGCCAAATCTGCTGGAGTGTTTTTCAACAACATTTCGCATGATCAAAACATTGCATGGGAATTATGCTGGACAACTTGTCTTTAAGAAAGGAAACAAAAATGATGTGAACTTATATTGATGTTTAGATTTATCATGTGTTGAGAAGACTCAAACAAAGATATTGAACGATACATTACATGTCTGGATTGATAAATGCGGATCACTTCACGAATCTCAAACTGGGTTCCGGAAAGAGCACTCAACCATGGACAACATGGCAACAACTGGATGATCCGAGAAATTATTTAAATTCATAAAAATAATTGACAACCCTTTTACATATGTTTCAGTGATCTTTCAAAGGCTTTTGATTCAATTCCTAAACTTCATTTAATTAATAAATTAAGAGCCACTATACCGAAAGGCGACTATTTGTCCATAATGGAAAATATAATAAGAAATGCAAAATGTTATTTGATGGAAAAGAAAGTGGAGGATTTAGATTGAATAATGGAATTCCGCAGGAAGACAGTTGCTGACATGACAGGAGCTGCACATGTGATGGTACAGCTTGCTATGGTCAGCCACAACATTACAGCGTGGGCATCTTTTAGATCAATATGCAGAATACGTTGAAAAGCAAAAATTCAACTACACCTTTTTCAAGATCATTCATACTTTCATGAGCAAAATTGACTTACTTGACTTAAATCCCGTCCGACGAAGATTAGGTACCCCCCCTTCTAAGTCCAACCTGTGACCTCAAAGCGGTGGAGGGGTGAACAAGTAGGCGTGACGAAGCTATGTCGTCTGGAACCTAAGTTCCTGGCAGGTCTTACCTTGGTGAACAGGTTCGTTGCTGGCGGTGAAGGGCCGCACTCCGGCCAGCAAACAGACTCTCGCACTCTAGGCCGTCACGACAATTTGGTCATGACGCCCAAGTTCGTCTCCCAGCTACTGAAGGGGAGATGACCTATAGATATGTAGGTCAGCTGCGAATAATCTGCCTCATCAGAGAATAAGTAACCAGTGTCTTGCCACAGTTATGGGTCAAATAACATTCAGCAGAGGAGTAGCGCCCGGCTGTCTCAAACAGCCAAAGTAAGTATATAAGGGAAGTATGGAATCAATGGTAGATTTGTGGCGACAGCTATGATATTACTTTTTCGCCAGCTCTTATAAGCAGTTTTATTTGATATCGCAATTGACAACAGAAGAGTATTGAAATATTAAATGGAAGGGGCTGAATAGCTATGTCAAAACTATGAAGTAGTGAAAAATCACATAGTTATCCGCAGACATCTGGAAGACAAAAACATGAGATGAAGATCCATTTCTATGGTTAAAGTACTAGATTCGATTTGGCATAGAAATTAATTAATTATTAAGGTATAGACGACTACAAACCACTCTATAAGATTTAAGGAGGGGGGGTGCTTATGATTGCATTCATATACTGTGTATAAACGCGTTTACAAACTTTTGCCCACTGAACATCTGAAAATCTTTGTATCAAATCTAGAAATGCTTCATTTTCTTATTGATCCAATTGTACATGCATTCATTGATTAGTTTTAGATTTCCATTCATGAATTTATGTTGGAAACATGATGGACCTTACCTACATTATATACTATTTTAGTCCTAATTTTTTCATCTGATTATGAAAGCATCCTATGTGAAATTTAATAATTATTTTATTGACATCCTAACATCTCATTTTCTTCTTACATCAGAGTATTCCCTTGTATTTCCTTCTATGATCAATAGCAGTATTTGATGATCCGTGTTGAGATAACAATTTATAAAGAAATAGTCAAATTCTGAAATGTTGCAATAAATTATTGATGTATCACGTAAATGACTGTTTTTGTTAGTGATGAAATAATGAAAAATGATGAATGACGCTCCAGCCTTAAGCTGCAGATACTTTGTATTAATTGCATTCGAGTATATTGAGCAATTAATACAATAGTTCCTCGGCTTCCGGCAAATCACTGAAAAGTAAAATTATATTCACAACAGAACAAAAAAAAATAATACAACATTCAGATGCAGATGAAAACATTTGTGATGCAGATTTGAATTCATCGGTTGGAACATCATAGGCTGCATCAATTCACAAACGGCCTTCAACCGAAATTTGTATTATAAAGCTATATAGAATAAGCCGCAAAAAGTTTCACTTTTGGTTTGATCACTTGTGCCAATCAAATTTCGAGTGCTGTTCATTCAAGTTTTTGTCTAGACGTTGCGAATAATCATCAATTAATTCCACCGTACATGTTCATCTGACATCGGTATTAAACATTTCAAAGTGCAGTATAGACTACTGAATACTGATTGCCTCATACTGCTTCACGATGTTGACAAAAATGCACATATATAGGGATGATCAAAAGTAATTTCCTAATGCAATATTTCAATTATATTTCAATACTCCAAGAAAGTAATAGACATGAATAGCATTTTTTCATGACGGAAATTTACTGGGCATTCAATCAAATTCTTGACAAATTATTTTTGGCAGCAAAATCTCTCAGAATTTTTATTATTTCGCTGTGAATACCCCGTTGTTGCTCCTCTTGCGAATATGTAGGCTAACTTTATTTTAGCAAATTATATTTCACCTATAGGCCTACTAATAATTGCTTCAGCATGACTTCGAAAATTTTCGGTGTGAGCAGGTGAGTACAGCGCACACCCATAAAAATCATTGTTTTTATGAGCTAATATCATAAAATAAACGTACAGTAGTTATTTTGGACATTTTCAAATCATGATAAATATAAATTTCGGTTGAAGAAACAGCTTTCTAAATTGATCAAAATTTGATTATTAAGCCTCTGTTAAAGGCTTAAAGAAAAAAATTGCAACAAATGTGTCAGACTCATCACAATACAAGTTTGTAGGTATTCGATTCATTTAACGGCCGATGCAGTACAACCAATTGTGATGTAATCAACTAGATCTGTAAGTCATCACTACTTCAAATTGGTTGCCTACCACTGACGGTACTTATGGGTTATCTCCCCCCCCCCAGGTTTTCTAATTTGTCTAAAATCTACTGATATGAATCAATCGTCACTAAACTTTGGGTACACGTACTCAAGTATGTTTTCTACCTACATGCAAAATTTTATGTAGATCGGACAAGAATTTCTTGTATTAGATACAATAATGTGAAGTGTAGCGAAGTCAACAGCTTGCTTGATGTGACTTCGTCTGTTCGACGCATCATTGCTACTCGTGTGTGCATTGTTCTCTCTCCCTCTTCGTCTTATCCACTGATATTTGAAATCTTCCCACGACCACTACCTTGCCATACCTCTATTAAGCCAAGCATATTAATATAAGGGATGTGGTCTGGTCATCATCGCTTGACAAGTTGTCGTGAAATGACTTTGTTAACCTCAAGTGTTTTCTGTTCAGACGATGAGGTCACTGACAAGTCAGATCAAGCTATCGGCATCGCTGCACTTTAAGTTATCGCTCCTAATTTAAAAAGGACCTCTCCGATTTGCCTAAAACTTGGTATGTGGCTAGAGAATATACTCACTTACGTGTGTTTAAAGTTTTGTGACGATTGATTCATTTCAGCAGATTTTAGACAAATTTGAAAACGTGGGGGGGGAGATAACCCATAAGTACCCCACTGACATAAGTCATCATGTCATAGTGGCTATCATTGAGCAAATAAACAGATTTCTTAACGACAATGTCTGATTCGCCCTAGTTTGCCGCATGTCAAAAAAGCTTCATCCGAATAACTAAGCAAAGGAATCAATGCCCGCTTTAACATTTTGAATATGCCTACTCCTAGAGATTAAACTAGTGCATCAATTTGTACCTTCTGATATGCCTACCACTGTTCTCAAACATGTTGATTTCACATCAAATTAAAAACTGTACAATTACTGAAGAATAATGATGATCATGTGGAAATCGCGGACGAGCAGTGACTACGAATTGCCAAGAAGACAGATTCAGTATATTATTACATGTATATGCTAAAAATCTGTAAAATTTCCAATAAATTTGATACTATGAAACTTTGGTAACGTGTTCAGTAAACAACCACTGCTAAGAAGCAATTGCTTAATTCTAACGATGAATGCCTAAATAAATTATGCGGAAAATTTGAAGTGATCATGCAAAAATGTAACCGTTCAGCAAAGACAGTTACTTGTTCGACGAATTGTTGCGTCTGAAAACCTCACTGTATAGTTATGGCTGCTGGCACCCAATTTTGCGTGGGAATAACTTGGCCTCAGTTGTCTGGTTATTTACGCGCAACATTGCGTGCGAATAACCTCACGTCTTTTGATATCGGATCAAATCAAGCCTTGTTGGCAACTAAAAATTAATTTCAAATTAAACTAAAAATTACCAAAATTTTAAATCCAAGCCACTACTCTTTCTCTAAAAGGCCTACTAAAATTGTTATTAAAAGGTGTTCGTTATCAAACATAGTAACTTGGAAGAAGCTTTTAGTATAACATTCATGATGTGGTAAACTGGGTTGAATCGGATCAATAGTGCGAAATTGATCTTGTTGCCCAGTCATAATTGGCATGGCGGAAATTATTGCACCTTATACACTTATCGTCTTTGCACATAGTTTCATTATATGCCAAAAATTTGACCGACTTACTGATCCAGTTGATTGTGTCAAACATTTTTTTACAGGATCGACCATTAGACAGAGTGTTTGACAACCTTGAACATCATCATGAACGAGGTTGTGTGGACTATGTAGGTCACCATCACTGAGTTGCCACTTAAAAATTATATTTGCTTTTACTAAATGAAATGTATAACCGTGGATGGGTGATATCAACTGCATCAAATGTAGTGACTATACTCGTGTTGCAAAACTTTGAGTTGATTCAATTAACTATCATTAACATCAACTTACCAGACGCCATTTCACGCACAGATGATAATGATTCACTGAACAGCAAAATTTAGAACATCGTGCGCCTTGTGAACAGTCACAGTAGCGACTGTCTGTCTGCTTCTAGTCCGGGAGCTAGCGTGAAGTTGTGCAGGGAACGAGGTAGTACATAAAACTTTCACATAGCATAGTACACCTCTAACCTACTGCAAAACTTCGCGTCTGCCGGATCAGATCATTTGCTTTTCAGAAATAGAGATGATAACAAAATCCTATGTATTTCCAATGGTAAAATTGTGACATTTAAGGTGTTGACTCCATTTTTTCGCATTTTTGCTCATAAAAGTTACACAAATTGGTATTTTGTTAAACTGGTTATTATAGAAATCATCTACAGATCATGATCTTTCAAATGAGTTATCATTCAGTGACGGAGGATGAAGTAAAGTGTACAAACAGACACTTTTCGTTAAAGTATATCAACAATTTTCCTGAAATTTCTATGTTAAAATTTGCAGTTACACCAACGAAAAGTGTCTGTTTGTACACTTTACTTCATCCTCCGTCACTGAATGATAACTCATTTGAAAGATCATGATCTGTAGATGATTTCTATAATAACCAGTTCAACAAAATACCAATTTGTGTAACTTTTATGAGCAAAAATGCGAAAAAATGGAGTCAACACCTTAAATGTCACAATTTTAACATTTGAAATACATAGGATTTTGTTATCATCTCTATTTCTGAAAAGCAAATGATCTGATCCGGCAGACGCGAAGTTTTGCAGTAGGTTAGAGGTGTACTATGCTATGTGAAAGTTTTATGTACTACCTCGTTCCCTGCACAACTTCACGCTAGCTCCCGGACTATTCCTTTAGTTAATAAAGCAATCAGACAGCGACTAGGCATGACGTCACAACAGTGAAAACGTAGAGTGATTTGTGTGGGAACATCTCGCTCAATTATCATGAAGATGGTGGAATTTCCTGCAACTGGTGCACTCAATGCATGAACACAGATATCAGTAAAATAAGAGCATGACGGGCTGTTTTAGGACAAGCGCAAGAGTCACGTGCGTCAACCACGCGGAGTTGATCTTCACTGGCAGATGAAACGCTAAAGAACCATCTAAAGCACAAAAATGTTGCTAAAATAGCGAGCAAATATTCCTTTCTTCTCATTCCAGGAAATATTTGTATTAGATGCATCTTCAATATGTAGATAAACAATGTATGAGAGCCTATCGAAAAAAGATGGCGGATTTGTCGCCACAAAAAATGCATTAGAGTAATGGGGAGTTCCCACACTTGATATATTTAAACACTTTGCAAACAGCTATGAACCCCAGCAAAATTAGAACAATTTATATAACATTCTCTCACATGATCTTCTTGTTCAATGTTATAAATTACCAATCGAGAGATTTTTGTCTATTTATGTCTAAATAATTAATTCATTTTTTATTCATTACATTTAATGTTGTTTTATTATTCATTGCTTATTTGAGCAATTTTTGCTTTGCGGAATTTTCGTATTGCACCGTAGTGACAGATTTTCCGCATAAGTTAATGTGGTTAAAAGTCAATGAACGAGCAACGACTTTCGTGAAAGATGAAAGTGAATTCTTATTTTAATCAGCACGAACGAAGTAAAATGGGAAATCATCAGTCCTTACTACAAGAACATGTTATCTGTCCTGGTCATTTGTTCGGTTGCTGTCATCATCACAAGTGCAGAATTTTCAATTCAAAGTTTCAGTGTAACTTTTGAATAACCGCTTATGGTCACGTGTAGAGGCGATAACGTAATTGATAGTTCGCAAATCGTGTAACTATAGAACAAAAAAATTGGGTGACAATCGTGTACCCTTCAAAAGGAACCATTTCAAAAACCTCTACGAAATTTTTGTTGTCTGAATAAGAATCAGACTGTCAACGTATTTATTCTCTGAAGATGAGCTTTAATTTTGATCTTGTCCATTCAGAGAGCGGTTTCTTGTATCTCCTGAAACATCGAGATTTTGCAGTTACGCGGTTAGAGTCGGACAACAACGATATGTTTCATAGAGATGTTATCAATTGGAGATCAAACTATGAGTTACTATATATCCTCCGATTTCTTTGTTACTTCTTTCTCTTGATGTAAAGATATTTTGTTAACCTGATATCATGGACTTCTAAATTGCTATGAAAGCTATAAATTATAGATATCTAGACGTCCATGCCTGATATCTATCTATATTCATAAATTTCAACCAAGAAATTTTTTAGGGTCGGATAATCTCATGGATCCTTACCATGTTGTAATGTAAAATTTGAATTTGTAAAGAGATCTACAAATCACACAAAAGTGTCACGGAAATTGGCATTTTCCTTCTGAAAATTTCTTCCATGATTTGCGGTCAAATTGGAGTAACTGCTGCAATTGAATTAAGTAAGTCAATTTTATTTTAACACGAATAATTGCTCATTTTAGCATAATCAACCTGTAATCAATGACAAAAAGTTTCGCATTAATTACGTGACAATATGTAACAGGCTGCATTGCATATCCAGCTATAAAACTTATATGACTTATATGCAATGAATATGCATATATCACGTAATTATATAACATGTTTGTTAAATGCGCTACAACTAATTTTAATAGTTTTCTTCTTAAATATCGAAGTAATTATCGGAGCTTTATCTTCAAAAATGATGATTTAATTTACTTTCAAATTCTCATATTGATTATAAAAAGGATGTTTTTGATTAATCAAAAGGATGCTTTAATTCTTAAGATAATTATTGCGTTTTTTCTGGTTCATCTTTTTTTTCATTGCATGTACTCATTAAACGTAAGGTCTCTCTCACCTAGATTAGGTATGTGGAGTCCGTGCTGTAATAAATCTATTACTCTCCCCCTTACACCCCTTATATCTTTGGCAGTGCATTTTATGAATGACTGGTAAGAATTATTATTACTTAGAAAATAAATTTATGTTAATATAGTAATCTATGTATATCAATTTATATTTCTTTCATGTATGTATTGGAATACCTTACTTGCATTCGTTCTATCATTAGCATATACGCTGATGATATCTATCTTCTCGTAGATTGAAATACACCTCTGTTCATAAGTTCATACCATATAAATTAAGTTCTTAAGATTTAATAATTGACAACAGTTCATGTCTTGGAAAATTATTGCCAAATAATATCATTCATCAAATTTTTGTAATCATGATTTTATATAAAGATTTATCATTACTTACATGTGATGGATCATGTTCATTGCAATAATGTTCCAAGATATAGCGATTAAGGGATCTGGTCAACTTGGTACCAAGAAAAAAATCTCAAGTACACGATTTTGCTCAGAAGTACACCAGACTTTGTGTTCGCCCTAAAACAGTGAATCTCTACTGTCGCTCCAGTGATGTTTTCTACATCAGGAAATATAGTTTGCAATCATCTCATTAATCTTGTAAGTAGCACTGCACCTAGAAGCTACAACTGTAGAATGGACTGAAGCTTCGCTAGTGGCACAATACGATTATTTGACATTAGAAAGTTGACTCTTACTTCATTATCCACATCTTGTATACTGAAGTAGACTACTGCAGCATAAGCATTTTTACTAGCATCACAGAAGTTATGGAGTTGAATGGATTTGACAGCTATATCTGATTTTATAAACCTTGGTATCGAGACATTAAAGGCTTGCGTTTCTCTTGGCCATCTTTCAAAAGTATTTTGATGCTTGAATTAATCTCAGAATCCCATGACGTTTGTAATTCACATAGATCTTGAATAATATAATAGTGAATATAATCTTGATCAGTTGGCGTGAACAGGACCGAATTAGCGGTTTAAAGGTGTAGCCTTTGACCAAATAGACAACATTGTCTAACCGTGGTATTCCCTCCGTGAACTTAGACAATGCAAAAAGAATTGTATTCAATCTTTATAGATCTTGAAAAAACAGCTTTGGGATTAAAATAATTGGACCTTAAGGGTCGTATAATGTTCCCTAGTTCTTCAAATGTAGCGAGCGCTTAGTAACTTTGATCACAGCTAGGCTATCACGTAAATCAGACAAGTCGAATAATAAATGATCATCTGCTGGATGCCACGATATACCCTTCACACAACACGTTCGTGATTCAGGGATTCAGATAAGTCCTGAATATGTTGTTTCATTATCCTTGTCATTCTTGATATCTGATGAAGAAATATATTCATTCAAATCTTCAGAATTAGACAGCCGATGCCGCAAATTGAAACCAGCATTCATAAAGAATCTCTTCCTCTAGTAAAGCGAAGAAGTCTTGTAGCTTAGAAAGATCACCAAGTCTATCTTTAGCCTCATTTAGAATTGACAAAGATTCATTCTATTTATCCAGAAACTTCGGTAATAAGATAATTTCAAATAATTTCAAATGATTCAGGAGATGTTCCTAAACTTTTTAAACAAACGTGAAAAAACGTGAAATTCCCGCAAATTTGCAACTGACATGGAATTAATGGTGACATCGCTAAGTTTCCGTAGATGATCTCTGTTACTATGTCTACGAAACCAAAGCGATTCTTCAAAGTATTCAATGCTACCTCGAAGTTGTCATTTGTCAATGGGAGACCAGTAATTGAAGTTTCAGTTTCACCCCGTAGACACGATTGTAAATAAACAAGTTTCTTAGCATTCGTGAATCCATCATTTCTTATTGGTAGCTTCTAACGTTTCTAAGAATGTTAACCACTAACACTTACGTTCACTAAAATTTGATAACTGGTATTTAGCTAATTTTCTTCAGATTTGTTTCTGGCCTCGAAAGTTGTTTATGACGTTCCTCGATATGATTTGTTTTCAATTGAAGGCTACATTTATAGGTGTTTCGTATTGATAAACGTTCTCAATTTCATTATCTATGTCATCTATGAATATGAGAAGACTGTGGTGGAAAAGTTTTTTTTAATAGCCTAAAAAATCAAAGTGATATGAACTGAAATTTGAAAGGACTTAAAACTAAGTGTTCAGGTACAGCATCGTTCAATTGGTGATACATTTTTGAATTAAAACACGGAGTCCGTTGGTCCGACATTTTGGTTGTGTGCCATGCTGTTATATCCGACAGCAGGAGTAGATAGCAGGAGCAGAAAATACGTCCGATGAATTGGACTTCCCAAGAAATTACATTTTAAATCAGGCAGCACACAATGGAAATAAATTACGATGTATCTATGTAGGATAAATCAGAAACATAATTATCCTAGAAATTGTGTCCAACGTGTGTAGAAAATAAAACTGAACTGATTGTCTTAAATCAATAGAAGTTATTCAGTTAACCAAAATAGAAATCAATTAATTACCCAAATAAATAGCGGTGCTGTTACTGTGACCGTTTGTGTACACTTCACATAAACTTTCGAACAGCTCGGATGATTATTCCCGAAGGAACGATCCGCTTTATCGTCGGCCATTTGAGGAGTTCACATCAGAAGCCGATGGTTTCTGATTTTATGCCGTAAGAGACCATCAGGGATCGAATTGACCACCAACCACAAGAGCTAGAGGCTGAAGCGGGTAATAATCATTATCACTGGCTTTCTCAATGGAATCAAGTTGTTTGGATTGATGAAGCGTCTGTATGTCTCCTAGGTCGCAATGGCCGTTTTAGAGTTAGGATGAAGTCAGGTGATGCAATTCCTGATCATTTGACATTGCCTGAATCAAGGAGGTAAAAGATTGCTTATTTGCTCTGCGATATGGATGAATGGCCGAATTGAAATCCATATACAAAGGGATAGCATGATTTCGATGGATTGGTGATTTACTGAAGTGCGATGTGAGTCTATTAATTCTTCCTGGAGATGGTCTTTCTCGACTTGAAGTTTTGTTAAGGCAAGGGAGGGAGAGGTTAGATCAAGTAGTGATCATTCGCCTGATCGAAAGCATGCCTTTCCGGATTCAATTAACTGATTGATCTTTCTGGTGAGGTTGCGAAATATATGTAAACACCAGTGAACCTGCCACTGGCCCTATTAAGGGACAAATGGCTCTACGGAGCCACTGAACAACAATAAAAATTTTATTTCAACCTTCATCTTATATCTATCTGCCAAATGTGCACCTGTTATTGACAAAACTTCATTAAGGTGAGAAAAATTTAGGTGGTCCACTTCTTATGATCATCACCGTCATAGTAACGAAGTCATGTTAACGAAGTTATAGCAGCGATTTAATTGGTTTTCGTATTCGCTGTCATCGCTTCATCCTCTTTACTAATCCTCTCTTCATCTAAAATCAGCTTCAGATCGTCAACTCTCATCTTGTTCATTAAACTTCTGAAAGTATTCTCTGCCGTATTCGCTGTCTGAGTTCCCATTGTATTTTGATACCAGTTGCAGTAGAATTTCAACTGGTCGTGCGTGTATGTCAAGGTTAACGTTCGTCATCATTTCTGTTTGTTTCAGACTTCTCAAGGGTTTCAACTGATTTATTAGCAAACTTAGTACATTATAGAAATCATGGAACTCAAAAAATCTACAAGCATTCCATGCAGAATAGAAAAATCAAATGAGGAATTAACAATTCTGATACAGATTTTCTCTTTTTCTTCAAGATTTAATTCATTCTAACTTGTATAACTATGGTATCATTGGTGTCTTGATAGATGGCGAATTGGCCTACTGTTCTGCAAACCAGTCCAATTATGTAATAGATAATGGATGATTTTGAGGTTATTATAGAACTTATTAACCGATGACCGATAGTTGAGGTTAATAAGTTCTATATGACCGAAAGAAATCATCCATTATCAGTTATAATGCATGCTATAGATATATTTCAGAAGAGGTTAATAATTTCCATAATTACCTCTAAACATGGATGAAGTCTGCATCTGATGTGTCAGTTTGCAAGCTGCATAGTAGCAGCAGTCGGTCGGTGAACAGAAATTGGAAGATTTTATTCATCTCATGAAGGATGAACAAAAGTAACTGGTAGTCTAATTGAATGCGCACATATCTGAATGGCCTTCATTTTGCAAGCCTTCCTATTGTGCGTTAATCAGAAAAAATATGCAAAATATTATATTCCATCAGCCGCATTTTGAGTGGAAGGTAAATACATCGACGAGATGGGCATACTGAATTTTGATGCCCATTTTAAATGGCATGATTTTTGGTGTTTGATCTCTTTTGGAATAATGAATGGTTGTGAACGTTCTGTCTAATTTTCACAAACTTCTGATCAACATTGAAGAAGGATAATGTGTTTTAACACAACCAAAATGATATTTGACGGATGATGATGGAATATATAAACAATGGAAAGGTTGCGGATGAGAAAAAGGCAGGATACCTGGCGAAACTTTACAAAGGAATGCAAAGATTGGTTGATCACACTCCACGTACTAATAACGGAAGCAACAAGAGGAAAAGTTCTGTTTATCATCCAAAGAAACGCTCCAGCTCCACATCGATTGATAATGTAAGGAACGTGGCATTTAGTTGATTTATCTCACTATAAATTGTTGTGCATTTAAAGAGAAATTTGTCAAAATGTTCTTTCTACATGCATCATCCAAGTTTCAACTATAGAGGCACTTATCATGTACAAAGAATGCCAACAAAATGGTTGCCCTCAATGAGTGGACAAACAGACATTCATTACCACAGCAAAAGCAAAATGATCAATTGCAACCTGAAGGCAGAAATCTAGAGATGATTTTTCTAATTCTATTTACGCTTAGTCATCATCACTTCTATCGCTGCAAAGTAGGCAAATAATCCAGGTAATTATAGTGCTATACGACCTGATTGTGGAAATTATCAACCTGTAGACATAGAAAGCTACACACATGTATTATGATCACGAACAATAACCTAAAATCAATAATCCCAAAGGAATCGAAGCTCAATTATCTTGCCGATCGATTTTATCCGGGTATCCCGGCTTCTCAAGTGAAACTGAATCGACTTTTTTCGGCTGTTTATATATTATATATATATTCTTGCATGTTTCGTTAAATATAATATCGCAATCAGTCTTGTTAATTTTCAAATAATGATTTTCCATAGTTCTAAAAAGTTTCTTTTCTTCATTTGTTAAAAACTTCAAAATACATTTTGAAAGCCATTTAATTGGAATCATACCGGTACTTCGGACTGTCACGGAGTCCATCTTTAGGGTAATTGAATTTGCTGAATGTACATTGATCATATTAAGGAAAAAGCTAGGAAATATAAACCATGTACATATGTACAAAATTGTGAGAATGAGATCGAAAATGGAATAGAAATGGTCAACATTGGAAGAACATAGAAATGATTAGTCTAATTCATGCATAAAAATGGAAATATTTTGCTACATTACTAAAAAGCGATGGGTCAAACGCTGGTCTTGTTTATTGAGAAGAGGTTGGTTCTCTTTAATGAGCAGATCCTCGGCGATTTCCAGATCTTTCTGCACTGGGTAATTTGCGATCACTTTTGAGTTGGATTCTATTAGTTTGTAACCTGGTTTTATATTTTGGTGTGTTGTTAGGTGTGTTTTTATTGAACCGTTTGACATATGTTGCTGGCATCTATGTGTGAGTGTGTTTGTCGTATAACCAATGTAGCTGACGTCATTACATTCGTCAGAAGGGCAATGAAATTGGTACACAACATGGTGCACAGTTGATTTGAAAGGATTGATGTTTTGGAGTACGTGTTGTAGGCGCGTCATTTTATAATACACTCGCAATTTGATTCTATTTGATTCGCGAGTAGGGGCAACATTTAATTATTAATATTTAAAATATTAAGCTTTTTCCTTAATATGATCAATGTACATTCAGCAAATTCAATTACCCTGAAGATGGACTCCGTGACAGTCCGAAGTACCGGTATGATTCCAATTAAATGGCTTTCAAAATGTATTTTGAAGTTTTTAACAAATGAAGAAAAGAAGTTTTTAGAACTATGGAAAATCATTATTTGAAAATTAACAAGACTGATTGCGATATTATATTTAACGAAACATGCAAGAATAACGATTTGCTGCCCATAATCACATATATATATATATATATATATATATATATATATATATATATATATATATATATATATATATATATATTAAAGAAATAGTGCCCATAGTATTGAAAATTGAAAGCAATCCGTGTTCAAGCGCACGACATGTTTCAGCTTTACAAAGCCATCCTCAGGTGAACAAAGATATGTACAGGATAAAATTCTCTTAAATATAAAATTCGTGGTTACATCGGATGGTATGATCACATTTCAACGCTAAAATCAAGGTCATTCACAGCAGTCAAAGATGCAATGAATAATGAAATAAAATCAATTCTATTTACAGTTCTACAAATTTAGGCATAGATTCATAGAGCTTTCCCGTTCATTCATCAGGCTATTGTTCGATTTCTTTAATAGAATAATATATATATATATATATAGGCTAAATGAAATACTTGGTAGTATAAAGATAAATCAAAAACACCATTTACTGCCCAACCGGTTTCACCCGTTAGTACAGGCTTGTCAAGGACTAATGAAATGATTATATTAAAAACCATATAACACAATTTCTAGGCTGATGCCTAGCACAATTCATAAATCAAACAAAATTAGATGGCATTTGCATAGAAGTACAATCCTTATTCAGACCAGGCTGTAAGATGTCTACACATAGTTGCTCTTTTTCTTCACGAAATTTCCTATTGCTATTACTAGGAAGTTTTAGTAGTGGCATACAGAAGAAAGGTGGGTCATAGTTTGAGCAAGACGCCATGTGATGACTTACAAAAAGATTTCTATATTTTCCGTCTTTTATCTGCTGTCTATGTACGCGAATGCGAGATCTTAGATTGTCGCCAGTCTGTCCCACGTAAATCATACTACATCCTCTACATCGTAAGGCATAAATAACATTTTTTGTTGAGCACGACATATTACTTTTGATTTCAAATGGTTTTTCTTGATTCTTATCAGTATAGACAAATGTGTTCCCTTCTATTAATGATTTACAGCATAGGCATTTTTTATCATTACATTTCTCAACTCCTTTTATTGTAATTCTGTTCTTTTTTCTCAATTGTGTAAGTAAAGATTTCGGTTGTCGATAACTTTTTCGTAACTTATAATTTTTAAAATGAGGCATATTTTGCAATCCTGTAAAAATTGGTGAAATTATTTTACTGTAGATATTTGGATTATTTGGATTATATATTTCAACATAGTCAACAATTTTTGTTCCGCTTTTTTGAATTTGTTTATCTTTCTGACCCGATTTAGATTTAAATATTGCATCGTCAATTAAGGTTACAGGGTATCCAAGGTTTTGTAATCTCACTTTCATTTCATTAAATCTCTCTAAATTCTTTAAGCTGTGGATCAGATACAATTAAATCAATTCTTTGTGATAAAGTATAAGGAATATTTCGTATACAATGACGCGGATGGTTAGAATTAAACGGTACATAATTCTGACTGTCCGTTTTTTTGTGGTATATGTCGGTTTCAATTTTGTCATTGTTTTTGTAAATTAATACATCCAAAAATTGCAGTTGATCAACACTTCTATTCATCGTAAATTTGATATTTTCATGCAGGTTGTTAAGTAAGGTATGAAATTCGTCTATGTCTCCGAATGTGCTCTGCCAGATTATAAAGCAATCATCCAAGTATCTTACCCATGTTTCACAAATAGTCATATGATCATCTTGAGTAAGTATCTCCTTCATTAAATTGTACATATTGAGCTCTAGATACCCAACTGTTAACGAAGCGTATGTGGGGGCGATCTTTGTGCCCATTGCTGTGCCTGATATCTGTAAGTAATGATTGTCTTCGAAATTAAAGAAATTGTTTTTCAATACCATTTCCACACCTTTAATAATAAATTCATTGGAAAATCGTTGGTTTATCATGTCTCTATATTTGTTCACCCAGAAGTTGACAGCTATAATACCAAGATCATGGTTAATACTGGTATATAGTGATACCACATCGAAAGATACGAAGGTTGCATTCCTTGATGATTTCGGTAATTTTGTTAAAAAATGATTTGTATCTTTGCAATAGCTTAATAGTTTTCTTACCAACGGTTTTAAAATTTCATCCATCATATAACTGAGATGACTTGTGGGGGCCTGCCTACTCGAAATTATCGGCCTAAATTTCAAATGTTCTGGTATTTCTAATTGAAGGTATCCAAATTTATCAATTCTTTGATTCTGATTCTTTGATGCTTTCCAATTTATGTATCTTGGGCAAACCATAGATAAAGGGTAATTTTGCATCAAAATTCCACAGAAACTTGTTTTCTTTTTCGGTTTTGGTTATATATATATATATAAGTAAAAAAGTTTCCAAATGAAGAATTATCAAAAACGAAGAGGTATCCCTACCGGTAGCATCCGTTTACGGACTTCTCAAGGGAATAATGATTTATAATTTTTGAAATTACATCAGAGCACATGTTACATAGATTTTAGTCTATTTATCATGGACATGGGCAATCATGAATGTCAATAATATCTTCTAGATATCCGTTGATTATAGACATCAAAATTTCTAGGGCGAAAATTATTAACAAAATACAATCGTCTATTAGATTTTTCACTCAATCTCCAATTAATATCGTTATCAACTTATTTTCTTCTTCTATTGTTGCATATTCTGTAGTTATTATTGTTGTAATATCTGTTATTTGTATTAATTCGATAATTTTGATTCACAATGTCATTAGGATTTAATCGCTTCCACGAACATTTATTTTCACTATTGACTTTCATCAGATGTTCTTCAGAAGAAAAAAAGTCTTTTTTATTATTTCAAATTAGTCGACTATTTCTTTCTTCTCTATCTGCAAGATCCTTCCATTCTTTTTGTTTTTTTTATCTTCTTCTTGACCATAAACTGTATCAAAATATTCATTCATTTCAGTATCAATTTTCTCCATCGTTTTAATTTTTATATCAGCTAATAATTTTAGTCTCTTTATTTCAGTTTCACAATTCTGGATAAATGATGTCAATTTCAGCTCCTTTTCTTCTTCACCAATCTGAGGTGGAAGGTTTTTGAAAAACTTTCGAGGTATTCTAGGTGTATTTTCATTTAGGGCAGACTCATTGATCTTGGCGAGAGAGTTCTTCCTCATCGCTTCATAAAAAGAAAATATACTTTGTGATAATCGCTTGCTCCAATCTAACTTTGGAACGTTTGTTTTTCTTATTTCATTTGTTAATTCTTTCATCTCCATATTCATTTCATTTCTCAATTTTGTAATTTCAGTTATTGATATACTTGTTTGATTTTCTTTCTTAATAATTTTCAGTTCTTCTTGAATCACATTTAAAGTGTTATCCAGCCCTCTGAACTTTGTTATCATGATATCCATTTTGTTGTTCAAAATTTCAAAGTTAGTATTTCTTCCTTGTCCATTGAATCCTGCAATTAATGCATCTAGTTTATTATTCAATATTTCAAAATGTTGTGCTCCCTCCCTCATATTTGATCTTCTCCATCCGGACTCCATTTTTGATTAAGTATATAATAAAAAGGTAAAACTCGAAAATGGCAAGTTAATAAGTAAAAAAGTTTCCAAATGAAGAATTATCAAAAACGAAGAGGTATCCCTACCGGTAGCATCCGTTTACGGACTTCTCAAGGGAATAATGATTTACAATTTTTGAAAATACATCAGAGCACATGTTACATAGATTTTAGTCTATTTATCATGGACATGGGCAATCATGAATGTCAATAATATTTTCTAGATATCCGTTGATTATAGACATCAATATCGTCATCAATACTTTGTCAAATGACATCAGACACACAAGAACTAACAGTATTGTAAGAATGAACAGCGAGATTTGTTCCAATCTAATTGGTGTTAAGAAGGATATTCAGAATGATATTAAACAAAAGAGATATGATGAATGAAATGAAATGGAACAAGAAAATGAACAAGAGAAAGTTTCTATATTATGAAGCTATTACATTTCAACGTACAAGGCTTAAATGATGAACCAATTAAGATACCAGAAAATATCTTGGATCCACTTCCAATAATCAAAGTGATGAGCAACTAATGATAAAGAGAGATAAATCATGAAATACAACGACTTCGAATGACAGTAGATTTTAAGATTTCAAAATTTAAGATGTAAACAACATTGATTTAGAAATTACAACTTTGTGTGATGACACAATGTATCAACCAGTGGCACAGCTTCAGAAAGGTGAGTGGAAGGAATTAACTGATAGAAGAAATGAATATGGAAAGCAAGGTCAAAATTCCTTTCTTCGGATATGCACATTGTGCCTTTGGACAGCAATAAACAAAGCATCAGGTTTAATAATAGATACAGGACATATAATTCTCCGTATATCAAAAACCCAATAGGTAGCAGATTTTGCCATGAAAATTATAATAGAAATTTTGATAAAAATATAAGAAACTATAGAAGGAATGTGGGCCGAAACAATATTCCGAGAAACAATAGTATGTAAATGAAAATCAACCAGATATGTAAGGAATTTTAGAAATTATAACAGAGGTAATGTGGATATTGATAATGAAGATCAATTATTAGGAGTATCAGCTCAAATGATGATCGGTTGAATTCATATAATGAATGCTAATTTTAAATGTAAATAATGATCATTTTTTATTCTTAAGTGTGTCTCTACCCTAAACATTTCCTATTTTGATATTGATGAGAGTGCTCGTGGTCTTTTATCTCGAGGTTGTAAGTTCATTCCTTACAATTAATTATATGAAGGATTAAGAATTAATTGAAAAATCCATCGATTTGAATTATCAGCAGACTAGTTTCGATCCTCCTAAAGATAATGAAGAACTTGAGAACATGATAAAAGTTATAAACGATGTATCAAACGATGCATTTAGAAAACAACAGTAAGAAAATACATAATCTATCAGACCATGAAAAAGATAGTTTGGAAGCTTTAAAGTCGAATAAAGAGTTATACATTATCAAGGCCGATAAAGGGGGAGTTTTCTTAATAATGTATTACGCATTTTATAATCTTAGAAGGAAAAGAGAACATCTAGGAGATAATTCAACTTACAGGATGGTTAAAAATTACAGCCAATATACAGCTTTGAATGAAATATAGAAATTATGTCGTAAAAACAAAAAAGTATTAATCGTCAGGGAGTTCAATTATATTGCGCATTTCCATCCAACAGCACGGTATATCTACGGCCTACCTAAAATTCACAAACACACAGAAATTCTAAATAATTTAACAATTGATCATCTTGGCTTATGCGAAGACTTCACCGTCTAAATCTGTCTCTATCCTTCCCAACTTGCACCGTTTATTCAAGGAGATCGGTTCCAACACAATGACTACTTGTCCTTCTTCACCTTTCTTCCATTTGCTCCGACTCTTCTACGTATGTAACAACTCCTTCTGCCATCTTTCCCAATAATGTCGAATCAACTGCTGTAATACTTCCACCTCCGCGTAAAGCTCATACGATTTTCCTTCGGACATCCTCCTAACACGTTTCATGTACTAACTAGTCCCATGAAAAAGTTGTTAGGAGTCAACGGTAACTCATCATTTACATCATTACTTGTCATCGTCAACGGTCTCGAATTTAGTAGTCTCGAATTAGTATCTCCATTTAATGGTCTCGTCAACTTTGGATAACTTTTCCTTATCACTCAACATTATATTACTTATTTCCTTCTCAGCTCTTCCCGTTATCTGAAATCACTTTTTTTATCTGTTGGACACTCTCGACGATCTAACATTTAGTAGTATTTAGTAATAAGTTAGTAAAAATATTTCGTAAACTTAACTTGGAATGCAAGGTTGTTATGACCTCGTTCAAAACTGGAAGATAGTTCTCCCTTAAAAGTAAGTTAGGTCCAGACATGCAATCGCGTCTTCTCTATATCTTTCAATGTCAGGTTGATCCTGATTGCCAATATATTGGCAAAACCAAAAGACGTCTGCATCAACGTAAACTTGAACACTTAAGTGGCAATAGTGCCATTGGAAAACGCATAGAACAATGTAACCATTGTTTTCGTAACTACAATGATTGCTTGAAAATCATTTACCGTGGAAACTCGGACTTTGGGATTAGCATTGTTGAATCTATAAAAATTTTTAGTAGCAACCCATTGCTTAACCGAACATTAGTTTATAATGGTAGCTCTTATTTCTTAAAGATATTTAACTAACATTACCTATTGCTTAATTGTTTATACGTAGTATTTAAATAACCTTTTCTTCGTTGCAGATTGTAACCACGTGACTTATTGAACACTTGTCGATCTAACATTCTCATAAACGCGTTTATAAAACTACTTGTCTCCAATGAGAAAGTCATTTCTAGATGCACAACTCTACTCTACAAACATGAAAACAACGCCAAGTACCTCTTATTTCTTACTTCACCTCTTCCTTTCTTTGTTAAAAACGGTCCGTGTTAAATGTCGGTGTATTGTCATATTAAAAATTGACCTGTCTAATTGCTTTGCGTACTCGTAATATCAAAACCTGTTTATTTACATTAAACATTGTCGCGTTGCTCCCCAAAGGATGACCAACTTTCTCATGAATCTCTTTGACAATTAAATATGATAGGAAATGTTTATCAGATAAGATGACTGGACCTTTAAAATCATCATCAAGCCACTTAACATTAATCAAACGTGAACTGGATCTCATAATCATAATTTCATCCAAGAATGGTAGAAGTTTCAGAAGTTTGCTCTTTCTATCTGTTGCTCTTCCTTCATTCAATACCTTCATTTCTTGTGGAAAGGACTCGGCTTGACATACCTTTATCAATATCATCTCTGCTCTTATCCACTCAGAAGGCTGCAACTCAGATGTTAACATATTATCACTTATTACCTTCTGCCGACAATTATGGATAAATCGAATGACAAATGCAAGTCTCTTAACCAAACGTCGCTTATCTGACCATCTATTCGGATTCAGTTTGAAATCGTCACTCATTATTTCTGTAAAAGAACATTGAATAATCTGCTTTTCTTCTCTCTCAGAAACTTCACTTTCATCAATTCTATTCATTGGCCAATCGCTCTCATCTGACTTCAAAAAAGATGGACCATGCCACCACAAATCATTACTTTTCAAACTTTCGATATTATCATCTCTTGTTGGAATGTCAGCTGGATTAGACTTTGTATTAACATACCACCACTGCTCTGGATTACTTACTGACTGAATTTCTCCAACTCTGTCCGAAACAAACGGCTTATAATACTTTGCTGGACGTCTAATCCAATATAACACATTCATGGAATCAGTCCAAAATGTTACTTCCTTGGCGCTAGTATTCAAAGCTGGTGATACTGTTTGAGCTAACTTTGCTGCTATTGTGGCTGCCATAAGTTCTAAGTGTGGAATGGACTTGGACTTTAATGGAGTTACACGAGTTTTAGATATACCCAAATATACATGAACTTCATCATCATATATTGTTCTTACGTAAGCAACTGCGGAATATGCGTCTTTAGAAGCCTCACCAAAAACATGGATGGAAAACTTCTGATTCGACTTTAAGCGCAGAAATCTTTCAATACTTATAAAATGCAACATTTCAATTTGATCATACCATTTATGCCACTCTTTAACGATCTCATTAGGAAGATGTTCGTCCCAAGACAGCCCTAGTGCCCAAATGCGCTGGAATAGTACTCTTGCTTTTATCATAAATGGATCTAAGTACCCAAGTTGATCATATACTTTCCCAATAACTTTTAATATTATTCTTTTAGTTGGCGTAGTGGAGAGAACACTTCTGTCGAAATGGGTACAATAAAAGAGTTCGTCATTCTGTACGTTCCATGAAAGACCCAGCAGTTTCGTTGTTAAAAGAGTGTCATCATAAAGAATATTTTCAGCTTGATCTTTAACATTCAACTCATGTCTTATACTTTTGGAATTTGTCATCCATTTCTTAATCTCCATCTTAGAGACACAAAAGATCTGAATTAATTGTTTAATCAAAGAAGAAATTTCCTCTTCTGTGTCACGACTGTCAGCTAAATCATCGACATACATGGACTTAAGAATGGAATGAACGGCACATGGATAATTATCAACATATTTATGTGCGTGCTTTCGTATAACAGACAGAGCTACAACCGGCGAATATAGTCCTTGTCCATTCATAAATTTGATCTTGCCAAATATATCTGCAGAATCTCCTGTCATCACGATTTAAACAAATCTGTAGATACATCTCAGAAATATCGCCGATAACTTCATACCTATACCTGCGAAATCTCATCAGCACGTCAATTATGTCATTATGGAGTTTTGGACCTGTGAGAATTTCGTCATTCATGCAAATATTATTGCACTTAGAGGCACAGTCAAATACTATGCGACACTTCGTGGTAGCACGATCTTCTTTAATTATTGGAAAATTCGGAGTATGAAATGCTTCCTCATCTGTCTGACTCAATGGAATATTGCGAATGTAGCATTTATATTTATAGTCATTTAAGACTTCATTGCATTTTTCCATCCCTTTTGGAGACTTCTGCATTTTAACTTCCATGTTAGCCATTCTCTTTTTAACTGCATAAAAATTATTATTCCAATTCGGCTTTTCGTGTTTCACCAAAATCGGTGCTTCATATCGATCTGCTTTAACTTAGTGTTTAATATTTCATTAGCTCTCTTTTCATCTTTAGTTAAAGCGCTAACATGCATCAAGTTGTCATTGATTCCGATGGCATTTAGTTCCCAAAAGTTCTTTACCAAAACATTTAAATCATTCAATTCAGTGCGATTAATATTCAAGCACCGTAAATGCATTTTCTTTTTGGGATTCGTTGGACCGATGCACGACCAACCTAAAGTGGTCAATCTTGCGATCGGACCGTTATGAGGCCCGCAAACTTCCTGCAAGCATCTGTGATAAAATATCAGATCTAATCCGATCAACAGGTCATGACAAGCCCTGCTAGCCAATTTTGGAGATTTAATTTGATTTAGATAAGACCAACTTGAAGAAAACCTCAACTTATAGGTTTGGACTCTGTCAATTCGCTTTCGGTTGTCAATACAACCGCACGCCGTTTAATTCTACCATCGGTACTTTCCATCGACGATTCACTGTCCATCTTGTATACTCCTTCACCATTCTTCTCGTTAGACGCTCCTCCGTACATTGATATAACGCACCACATTCTTCCAGTTCGCCTTTCAACTTGTCGTCATCGCCGATTACAATGCTTGTCGTTTCCAATGTTGAAACAAATTCTCTCAAATCCTTGATATTTTCTTCTTCAATTATTTTATTATGTCGCACCTTTTGTGTAGCTTGTTTCATTGATCTCTTTTCGCCTCCGCACTCCCCCTCTAATCGGCATAATGCTACGTCACATGATATTTCTGTTGGAGGGTAATTCTTCAATAGTTCTTCTGTTTCACCGTCGAGACAACTCAACTTTCAAATAATTCTGTGAATTTACTGTCACGTCAAAAAATTCAATATCATAACTTTATCATCAGCAGCATTTTTCTTTGTACTCTTAGAACAATACTCTCGTATTTCGTTGTTTATCTTTTCAATCTTTGCATCAACTTCTTCAATTTTTTTCTCTTTCTTTACCGCTTCGTCTTGTTTATCTTCCGCAAGTAGTACATCGATAAACTTGTAAACTGCTTCAACATATGCGTTTCTTGCTTCTTCAATACATTCTTGAACATGTCTTATTTCTTTTAACTTTCAAAACCTTTGAAAATCGTTTATCTTTACTTTATTTGAGACTTTTCTTTACAGATCTTACATTCGTCTTGTCACATAGCCGATAGATGGGAGATCCCTCAACTTCAAAATTCAAGGATGTTACCAATTCAATGATTTCATTTTCAAACCGCCACAGCCAGCTCTCCTTACGTTCTAACTTCTGTACATTACAAGAAAATACCTTGTCATAGATTGCTAATGCGTTGCATCACAGCTCTTTATCAGTCACTTGTCATCATAGAAATTAACAATACCATAGAAAGTCTACTTCTATGCTTGTCATTGATGTTCACACCATAGCCTTCTTCTTGTCCATCGATCTTCTATCGTCATAGCATCGTGTAATTTGGGTGTGACATTATACTTTAATGAAAATTATGTATTGATACCCTAAATACCACACACGGTGGGACAACTGCCGACTGGGGCGACGTTCCTTAAAACCCGATCTTCTTGGGAGACAGGGGGTCGGGGCTTCCGCGCGGACAGCTGCCGTGAGAGTCCTCTCATGAAACGCCACCGTCTTTCTTTCCTAGCTCGTTCTTCTTCCTTGATCTTCAATCACCCACTCGTAGACATGAAAAGAAAGCGGCTTGGTGTCATTATCTTGTTAAAACATCATGATAATTTACATCACATTAAAGCTCATACATTACAACATATTACATACACATACATTACTAAACATCTTCAGAAAAAGGAACTTTACATAACACTAACAACTCTCATCGGTGACTTGAATTTGATCCCATATTTAGATGACATGATAGCACCATCATCGTTAGACATCTCTGAACATTTGCAGTTGATTGAATCCGCATTTGCGAGACTTCAAGAAGCCGATATAAAGCTCAAGCCGTCCAAGTGACATTTTGGAAGAAAATCTCTGGACTATTTGGGATTTGTTATTGAAGAGGGTCACATCTGTTCCAACCCTAGCAAGATACAAGCCATCCAAGATTTAACACCGAAAGATTTAAAGCGATTTCTGGGCATGTGCCGCTTCTATTCACGCTTCATACTTAGATTTGCATCGAAAACTGTACCTTTGAATCACCTTGAAGATTGTGCAAAGTCTAGTTTTATTTGGACTGAAGAATGTCAGTTGGCATTCTTACCATATAAAATCTTCCTTTTGTGAGAGATTATCTTTCACAACCAGATTCCAACAGTGACTTTCTCCTTGATGTGGATGCTAGCGATAAGGTGATTGGAAGTGTTTTATATTAGAAGAATGGTCCTTCAGTTGCCTTTGCAAGTCGGAAGTTATCGGCGCCTGAGACTCGGTATTCAACTACTGACAGAGAGTTTTTCCTTGGTGTGGGCAATTAAACATTTTTGCCCCTATCTTTATGGCAAGAAATTCACCGTTAACATGGATCACCAGCCCTTGGTTTATGTACGACAGGCGAAAGCGAGAAGTAGTCGTTAAGCCCGTTGGTTGATGGATCTAGAAGAATTCGAATTTGATATTTTTTCCAGAGTTCTTAGAAATAAAATTATATGATGACTTTAAAAGATAAAGAAAGTTTTATCAGATACACAAATTGATTACTTCAAATTATCGTGGAGAAGATATTTAGACGAATGTTTCGTTCTTTGGCCACAGGAATTTGGTAATATTGCACAACTCCACGATATTTCAAATAATCTTCCAATATAGAATTTACAATGGAGCTTACAGCTCTTCATCAATAACATTTTTGGATGCAAGAATTTATACAAAAATGATAGGATAGAAACAGATATATTTCAAAAACCAACGGATAGTAAAACATGTACCATTTAACTCATGTCATCCTAAACATATTTTACGAAATGTCCCATTTAATTTAACTTCCAGATTAAAGCCCATCGTTTCAGAAAGAATAATCTGAACATAAGAATGAGCGAACTAAAAGCAAATTTAAGAAAACTAAATCATCTCGAAGAATTGATAAATGGTTTGATAAAAGAATCACTTAAAATAGATAAAATGAGCAAGGAAAATCAGCAGGCTAAAGACATTAAAGAAAGTAAAAATAAACTTCCTTTGGTGACAACATTTACCCCCAACAATCCTGACATATATAGAAATATAATAAAACCAACTTTTAATAGTGTTAAGTTACTAAAGCCATTTGAAAATTTCGAAATGCAAGCCTCGTACAAGCAACCTCGTTCAATTCTGTCAATACTTAGAAGAGGCAATGTTAGAGAGTTTACAGGCATCACTAAGTGTAGCAACAGAAGGTGTAAATGTTGCCCACATAGTATTAAAGGGAAGAATATTCATCTGAAAGATGATCTTACTTTCATCAGTAATTGCAATATATCTTGTGTCTCGAATAACGTTATCTATATGTTACGCTGCAAAAGGTTGCAATCAATTTTACTTGGGACAGACAAGGGACATTTTGCGAAATAGGGGATGTCCCCCTATTTTTTTTGGTAGGGAAAGAAATAGAGGTACCAGGTGTAATGATGTCACGTCTTGCAGCATGTATCAACGCTAGACGCAACGAATGGTAGGTACTTCTGTTATTTTTTGATAGAATTGAGATCAATGACTTCGGTTGACGGTAAGTTGATCGAATTTCACAGTCATTAAGTAAGTCAATACACTGTAAACAATTAGATATTTGCTTTATCACATTTTGAAAGACATTTGGATTGTTCTTGTCGTATGTTCTTATAAATGGAATATGTTTCTTTTCACGTTTGTTGTCATTATCACTTTTCACATTGTAGGATTCAGCTCTAAGATTCTTTTGTCCTTCTAGTAAGTATTTTCAATTTTTGAGACATTGAGGATAAAAAAATTTCTTTTAAATCATATTTTGCACCTATTAAAAATTAACTAGTCATAAGTTTGTTTTTTTCTTTTTTTTTTTAATTTTGTTACCTTGGCGCACTTTGCTACGTTGAACTATAGATACCATCATTGATAAGAGTCAAGGTGTAAGCCAACTGATGCTATAATCGTGCCTTTATTTCATTGTACCGTAGTTTTTCAATCATCACGATCAGACACAATGCGCTATATTCTGTATGCGAGATTATAAGAAATATTGCGAATCACGTAGTGAGGATGAGATGAGTTAAATGGCACGTAATTCATCGTATCGATCGATTTACGGAAAATGTTGCTGTGAACAGCTCTTGAGAACCTCTTAACATACACTTTTACATCAAGAAAATTTATTTCCCTATCATTGATTTCCGTAGCAATTTCTATCGCTGGATGTAGATCACGAATAACAGCAAGAAACTGATGGAGTTCTCCGTAATCATTTTTCCAAATGAGGAAACAGTCATCGAGGTAGCGTAACCAAGAATTCTCTATTTCGTTAGAGAAATTCGGAAATATTCTTTCAATGTGATATAAAGTTTTGCATTTTTGCGACAGTTGCTCCGATAGCGATACCAGAGGTCTGAAGAAATGCATCCTCCTCAAATGTGAAAAAGTTTCTTTCCAATAGCAATTGCATTCCGAGGAATATGGAAAAGTTGGCAAAATTTGTTCGAATGCAGTCAATACTTTGGTTATGCCAATATTCAATCATCAAATCAATGCATCACATGTTGTAAAATGAAAATCACCATCAATCTGTTTAGGGAAACATTCTAAAATTGATGTGTGTCTCTGCAATGTCAAAAGGGATGGTTTTAAAATTTCGCTATAAAAATTCACTTAGACGACTCGTAGGAGAGTAACACGATGAGACAATAGATCGAAATTATGTATATACATATATACATAAGTTTTAAGAAAGAATGACACGGTCAATAAATAAGGTCTTATTTCTGGACTCTATATTCGACTGTCTCTTTTATGAGTCCGATGCTATAAAGTGCAAATATACAATTTCTGTCAAACAATTCAAAAATTATCGATATCAAATAACATACATGAGCCATAGATAGAAGCAAGCAATCAAGAAATTGTACATCTGCACTTAATAATATCGGACTCATAAAAGACACATTTGAATATACTGTATAGTCCAGAAATAAGACCTTATTTATTGACCGTGTCATTCTTTTTTAAAACCTATTTATTTGGTCGATGGCGAAAATTATTATTAACAATGTATATACATGTATGCGGTATATATCCGGGGACACTTTTAGAAGGCGAATTACCGTCCACCGACAGGAGATTTATAATGCTCACTATTCTTTCCTCAAAGTGAGCAAGCATATAGCCACGTGTGGCAAAGACTTCTATGCCACTCCTGTCTATCAGCTATCTCCTAATGCTTCCAAGATAGAAAGGGAAAGAAAGGAAGCTATGTTCATTTAGAGAATGTCTGTCTTATTTCCCATGTAAATATCCTATTAAATATATTTTCTTTTTTTGTAAGAATACCTTTAGTTTAAGAAATATATTTACCAAAGACATGAATATGCACGCAAAATAGCAGTAATTGTACTCCTAGATATCATGGCACTGCACATGTTAAGAAATCTAGGAATCAATGAGTAACGATATAGGCCTATTAAATGCATGTAAAAATAGCGATAATAATATTATATCTATTATGTTATAATAGTATATAATTTTATATGATCTATATTTAATAATCTATATAATTATAATACTATAATAATATCATCGCTATTTTTACATGAATTTACATCGTTACTCATCGATTCCTAGATTTTTTAACATATGCAGTGCAACGATATCCAGGAGTAGGCTACAATTATAAGATGAACAATTCATCTTAATAAGATGAAATAACATAAACGATGGACTTCTAAATAATTTGACTGTGATCGTATGATTTAATTCAACTTAGTCTACCTGTTTATTTTCAGCCTTTTATTTAGAAGTCCATGCAGAAAACAAATCATCTTTAATAATATCATAAATCAAAAGTTCATCTCAAGAAATGAGCCATCAGAGTTATGTACACTTATTCTTTTTGGAGCAATTTTCAATTCTTTGCAGAAATCTTTTAGATCATTCAAAGTGGTGGGTCCACCGACAGATTGTTCAATAGTATTCGTTGTTACAGTATCCGTAATTGTTGTTATTGTGTTGCTGCATTCTATGTTTGAGTTATTCACTTGATTAGATAACACATTCGAAGCTAATCGCATTCTTTTGTCCGATACCTCATCGTATACATCAATACATTCACTACGATGGCCGGATATTTTCTTAGCTAGTTTCTTGTCTCCTGTTTTCTCAATAATTCTTGTAACTGCTGTTCGTCTTCCACTTTGGTTGGTGTAATTTCCGTCAAATCCAGCAGCCGCTTCCATGAGTGATCGAATAGTCAAAGACAATGTATTGTCACCCATGGGTATGGGATTATACCATTTGGTAGCTGTGTGGTGCGGATGTGGTCGCAGAAATAAGGCTTGTGTATTGCATATAGCTGGTCTGAGATTTATCATCTTCTTATAAAGTCTTATCACCCAACGATTGGCATTTTCTGACGGCCAGATTCTCACAGATTTTGGTTCGATGTGATGATGCTTTAGGCCATGATTGTTGGTTTTTGATGTGTTTTCATAATACTCCAAGATTTCAATATTTGTTTTGTACTGAACAAGATTTAGATTGCCAGTTTCTCCGTATCATAATTGTCTCTGAAGATGCAGTGCGCGGTTCCTTTCATATTCTTCAAGCAACGGAGGGAAAACCACGATTGACCGGTGTAGTCGTATTTAATTCAGCGACAAGTTTCGACCGGTGCTTCGGTCCTGTTCACGCAAACGTTTGAACAGAACCGTTCGTTTGCGTGAACAGGACCGAAGCACCGGTCGAAACTTGTCGCTGAATTAAATACGACTACACCGGTCAATCGTGGTTTTCCCTCCGTTGCTTGAAGATTCATAATTGTCGTAATTCAGCTCCTCCTCTTAATCCACAATGCTTTGAAAGCAAATAAAGCAAAGTGCGATTCAGCTTCTTCCGATTATCGTCCCCAAGATAAAATCTGTTCCATAGATCTTCCTCCTGTTCTTCTGTTATAGATACCGCTCTTTTCGGCTGTTCATCGTTTCCTTCCTTAGCGGTCTCCTTCATGGCGACGTCTAGCGCGTTTCTAGCATCCTCAAAGTCGGAGTCCGTAAATATATTCCAGTTTTTCTTTTCTTTTTTGCGAAGCCAATAATTTATACCGTTAATAAGTTGTCTTAAAGACTCGCTCGGATACTTCAAACCATTTCTTTTTCGCACTTCAAACACAAAAAACTTCAATGCCGAATTAAGATTGGCTTTTGTTATATCTTTGAGAGACGAATGTCCATTCTCAGATAGAAACATCAAGGCCTCTGAATTACTTGCCAAAATGTGTTCGTTTCGTTCTCGGACCCACTGGTTGAAGGTTCCACATGCCCATTTAGCATTGCTTAATGTTTTTTGTGGAGTTTGTTTTTCTATTCTTAAATCAATATCAGAGATGGAGCATGGTAATTCATTTCGTGATGTCCTTGATTGTTCATTTTCTAAGTTGAGCGGTGTAAATATTGAGGATGATTGCTGCTGTTGGACTATGGTGTTCAGATTTAGAGTGGTTAAAGTTGTATTCGTTGAAAAATCGTAATTCGCCAAAAATTCGTCAAGTGTGTTAAAATCTTCATCATCAAACAATTCGTTAGATAGACATGTTTCAATATGAATGATATGATCTCAAATGGAATCATTGCAAACGAAGTTTGAATACCATAAACAAAATTTCTAGGGTGTTATTAGATTGTAAGAAATCCCTAGGTAATTCTTACAAATGCATAGAAATAAGACAGACATTCTCTAAATTGCATAGAGGATGATTTGGCAAATCTATTATTGATATCTCGGTATCATTAACATAGATATGCCCTCGGGCTAAAGCTCTCGGGCATATCTTTGTTAATGATACCTTTCTATCTATGATAGTTTTACCAAATTATCCTCTCACCATTACTAAGAAATTTCTTCCTACCTTGAATGCCTACTGCACTGTATAGATATGCATGAATCCTCTTCTCACTTTTTATTTAATGCCTTGATAAGCAGTCAAACTGTGAAATCGTCAGAAAAAATCAATCGATGTTTTGTATGGGCCTGAGATTACATTTGCAGTTCTTATTTAATGATTTGTAAATTTGTTTTGGACCACAGATTAATGCTCAACTACGTAATGTCAACGTAGGTGAAAAACTCAATGCTCAACTCTTTAAATGCAATAACTTCGTCAAAAGAGAGGAGTTAAATAGAAACATTTGGGAGAAAAAAAGTGAATTGTTTTCATCCGATAAACAATTAATTTCGATCGATAGCTTCAAAAAGAAAAATAGAAGCAATGATATTAGAAATGAAATGTATCAAGGAAATAAATGTGTTCCAAAACAAATTTATAAATCATTTGACAAGAACTTCAAATGTAATCTCAGGCCCATACAAATAATGTATCCCGACCATCACCACAACAAAATGCCCAATAAAGTTGATCAAAGCAATTGGAGTAGTTATGATAGAAGACAGGCCTCCAATCATGTGAATTATCTGCTTCCAAACGGCTACACAAGGCAATATCACAAAGTTCGTTGTCCTAATTGGCGGGCATGTAGGCCTAGAGAGCACCATAATTATATTGCTATGAAAAGCAACAGACGCTGATTATCTTTCTTGTAAGTCTATGTCTTTTACCTCCATAAATTTTCAAATAAAATATATTCATTCCCTTGAGATGGCTCTAGGAGTTGAAACCGGTTGGGGGATATATATATATATATATATATATATATATATATATATATATATATATATATATATATATATATCAAAAAAATAGCCCAAAGAAGACAATCAAAACTCAAGATTTTATCCCGACCGGTTTACGTCCTATCATAGGACTCTTCAAGGGATTAATGCATATATTTTTTGAAATTATATGCAACTTTTTGAAATTATTTTATTATTAATTTCAAAAAATATATGCATTAATCCCTTGAAGAGTCCTATGATAGGACGTAAACCGGTCGGGATAAAATCTTGAGTTTTGATTGTCTTCTTTGGGCTATTTTTTGATATATTATTTGCCATTTTTGTTTATGTCTTTTTACATTATATATATATATATATATATATATATGTAAAATATTTTATATCACAGTATTTGGTGAAATATATGGAGAAATGTTTCTGCCCTCAAAAAAACCAAAACAGCAATTTAGCACTAGCGCTTTCAATATATCTTCAGGTGCTTAATATTAACAAGTGATATAACATACAGGGAAATAGGCATATATTTAAAATTCACTGGAAAAAGATATCAATGTTATATCAGTAAAGAAAGTCATAAGGAATTCAGAAGTGGCCTGTAGATATCAATGAAATATTTTTCTTTTACCTTGCGTTCAATATCATTGTCCGACCGTATCTTATAGAAAGGAAAAATGCCAAAATTACCGGCTCCACAATAATACATGTGTTTGCTTACTTTAAGTTGACGATATTCTTCAGTGTTTATCTGTTGTTTGTGCACACGTACTTTGCTTCGTAATGTTGTACTTGTTTCTCCTATATAAAATGCTTTGCAATTTGAGCAGGTCATTATATATATCAAGTTCTTTGAGTTACAATTCATGTTGTGTTTGATGTTGAAAGTTTTGCCGCTAAAGTTATAAGATGATCCCTCCGTAATATACTCGCAAGTTCCACATCTTTTATCGTTGCATTTGGTAACAACATGAGTTTCATTTGATAGAAATTTTGAATTACATAATATGCGTTTGAGATTGATTGGTTGTCTTTTGCTATGTATGAATTTTTGTTTTTGAAGATTTCATTAGTATTGCAATCGCTTTGTAATGAGGAATTGACAAGGTTTATAGTGGATCTAATATCAGGGTTTCTGGGATTGTAAGTACTAACAAAAGGCAATATATCATTATCATCTTTCTGTTCAGTTGTCAAAAGTTGAGTTCTATTGAGTTTCTTAGCTCTTATAATCGCGTCATCAATTAATTTAGAAGGATATTGCTGTTTGACCAAAAACATTTTCATTTCTTGTAATCTATCATTTTTCGTTGAATGATCAGAAACAATTGCACAAACACGTCGGGCTAAATTGCAGGGAATGGCCCTTTTAGTGTGCCTAGGATGGCAAGACTTAAAATGGAGGTATTGATGAGTATCGGTTGGCTTATAATATACGTCCGTTGAAATTTTATCATCAGTTTTCTTTATCAAAACGTCTAGGAAGGGTAATTCATTTTTGCTCACCTCCATTGTAAATTTGATATTCTCATCAAGTTCATTCAAAATTGTGTTAAACTTTTTTAATTTGTCGTCGTTCCAATTCCATATAATAAAGCAGTCATCGAGAAAACGTTTCCAGTTAATAAATATGTCTGTAGCAACCTGTGTACCCCATAAGCTGGTAATGACATCCTTCAATTTAATTTCTAAAAATCCGAGCGTAAGGGTAGCGTAAGTAGGGGCCACCGTAGTTCCCATGGCTGTGCCTTTGATTTGCTGGTAATGCTTTTCTCCAAATGCAAATGTATTGTTGGATAATATAAGTTGCAAACTATTAAGGATGAATTCATGCGAAAACCTTTGATCGATCAAATTTGGGTATTTCTGAAGCCAGTAATTTATGGCAGTGATTCCTAAATTCAGGGGGATATTAGTGTATAGGCTTATTACATCAAAGCTGACTAAAGTTGAATTTTGGTTGACTGTAGAAGGCAATTGACACCAAAAATTTAAATCGTCTCGCATAAAACTTTCAATTTTTTTGCAATACGGTTTCAAGATAAAATCAATGAACTCACTTAACCTTTGTGTCGATGACTTTGAACCTCCAACAATTGGTCGAAATTTGAGGTCAGTGGGAGAAGCACAAATGATGTATTCCGCATTCTGCTTCATCACTGCAGTTTTTATCTGTTGAGACTTGTGAATTTTAGGCAAGCCGTAAAATTGACTTTCTTCATATTCAAAATTTGCAAGATACGATATCTCGGCCTTTGTGAGATTTGTTTCAGTAGATGCACAAAGAAGGTTTCGAATTTTTGTCATAGTAGAGTTATCGGCGTTGTCTTGTATAATTTTGTAAAATGATTCATCACTGAGTATATGTAAAATTGTATTTTCATAATAATGTTTATCCATTACAACCACTGCACCTCCTTTATCTGCTTCTTTTATGATGATGTCCGTGTCACATGATAGGTTGTGAATTGCATTCAACTCAGATTGATCAATATTAGGGACTTTAGAATTAATGTTACTAGATAAGTCAATGGATTCCAAAGTTTCACACAATTTGTCTAATGTTTGATTTCTACCTTTTGTAGGTATGAAAGTGGATTTATTTTTTCTTATGCTGAAATTTTCGTGAATATTCTGGTTGTCATTGCTGTGATAAAATTCCATCAAACGAAGTCGCCTTGTATAACTTTGAATGTCAGTCTTTAATTCGAGAACATTGCATTTCGAGAACATTCCAACTGGCATGATCTAAAAAAGGCTTGGTTCGACTTTGATAATTAATTTGTGCCGGACGATCATTTTTAGGCCTATGTGATTCATGATTGATATGTCTTTCATTGTGATAAACTGCATCTTGTGCATTTCTTGTTGGTTCGTACTGTTGATTTCTTCTCTGTTGATATTGATTTTGTTTATTATTGAAATGGACTTCCCCATGATGTCTTGATGCTTGGTATCTTGTATTTTGACGATTGAATGAATCGAATTTCACAGCTGCCACGTATGAATTGAATTTATTAGGATGCCGAAGATTTGTTCTCTCTGAATTTGGACGATTTCTTTTTATAAATGTAATTGATTTGACTGGTTTTAAGAGGTCTGATCCATATTTTCGCTCATAATCCAGGAGCCAAGTTTCGGTGTATCTCCATCTATTGAACGAGATGGAGAATTTTAGAAATTAAATTGAAAGATGTCATTACCAGCTTATGGGGTACACAGGTTGCTACAGACATATTTATTAACTGGAAACGTTTTCTCGATGACTGCTTTATTATATGGAATTGGAACGACGACAAATTAAAAAAGTTTAACACAATTTTGAATGAACTTGATGAGAATATCAAATTTACAATGGAGGTGAGCAAAAATGAATTACCCTTCCTAGACGTTTTGATAAAGAAAACTGATGATAAAATTTCAACGGACGTATATTATAAGCCAACCGATACTCATCAATACCTCCATTTTAAGTCTTGCCATCCTAGGCACACTAAAAGGGCCATTCCCTGCAATTTAGCCCGACGTGTTTGTGCAATTGTTTCTGATCATTCAACGAAAAATGATAGATTACAAGAAATGAAAATGTTTTTGGTCAAACAGCAATATCCTTCTAAATTAATTGATGACGCGATTATAAGAGCTAAGAAACTCAATAGAACTCAACTTTTGACAACTGAACAGAAAGATGATAATGATATATTGCCTTTTGTTAGTACTTACAATCCCAGAAACCCTGATATTAGATCCACTATAAACCTTGTCAATTCCTCATTACAAAGCGATTGCAATACTAATGAAATCTTCAAAAACAAAAAATTCATACATAGCAAAAGACAACCAATCAATCTCAAACGCATATTATGTAATTCAAAATTTCTATCAAATGAAACTCATGTTGTTACCAAATGCAACGATAAAAGATGTGGAACTTGCGAGTATATTACGGAGGGATCATCTTATAACTTTAGCGGCAAAACTTTCAACATCAAACACAATATGAATTGTAACTCAAAGAACTTGATATATGTAATGACCTGCTCAAATTGCAAAGCATTTTATATAGGAGAAACAAGTACAACATTACGAAGCAGAGTACGTGTGCACAAACAACAGATAAACACTGAAGAATATCGTCAACTTAAAGTAAGCAAACACATGTATTATTGTGGAGCCGGTAATTTTGGCATTTTTCCTTTCTATAAGATACGGTCGGACAATGATATTGAACGCAAGGTGAAGGAAAAATATTTCATTGATATCTATAGGCCACTTCTGAATTCCTTATGACTTTCTTTACTGATACAACATTGATATCTTTTTCCAGTGAATTTTAAATATATGCCTATTTCCCTGTATGTTATATCACTTGTTAATATTAAGCACCTGAAGATATATTGAAAGCGCTAGTGCTAAATTGCTGTTTTGATTTTTTGCGGGCAGAAACATTTCTCCATATATACATATATATATATATATAATATTAAATAGAAGTGTCGAATACTGGGAACTAAATAATTACAAATATCACCAGGATGCACCAAAGATAAAACAAGACAACTCTTAGCCCAACCGGTTTCACCTGGTCATCCAGGGTTGTCAAGGGCAACTGAATCTATTTGTAAAAATATCATACATAAATTTCGTAATCACTATGAAAAGCAAACATGGAAATCAAAATGCATAGAGATCAATCAGTAATGACATTAGCGGTGGTGGCAATTACATCTCTATTCAACAATGGTTGGATCATTTCAATGCACAGCTTCTCTTTACTTTCCCGAAACCTTCTGCTGCAATTAGATGGAAGTTTTAGAATGGGCATGCACAGAAGTGGGGGATCATGCCTGGAACATGAAGCGATATGATGGCTTACATAAAGCTGTCTATACCGGGTGTCAAGATGTGTTGTCTATGGACACGAATTCTGGCCCTCAGCGAATCACTTGTTCGGCCAATGTTGTTTGAATCGCACCCTCTACATATCAGCACATGAATCACATCCTTCGTAGACCAATTCATGTTACTTTTAACTTCAAAGATCTTTGTAATATTGTTTTTAACGAATGGAAATTCTGTACCCTCAATTATCGATGCACAATAGGAGCATTTTTTGTCTTTGCATTTATTTACTCCACTAAAGGTTATTCTGTTGTTTTTCCTCAATACATGTAAGAAGGATTTAGGTTGACGATACGATCTTTGAATTTTGTGATCTTTAAAGAAAGGGGTTAATTGTAGGCTCGAAAATACTGGCGATATTATGTCTTTATGTACATTGGGATTATTTGGATTGTAAGTCTCCACAAAAGGTATCCTTTTATCATTACTTACAGTATCACTTGCATCACTAACCCTCCGATTCATACAGGTAGCTCTAATTATGGCATCATTAACTAAATCATGAGGATATCCAAGCATATGCAATCTGGATTCCAACTCTTTCAATCTTAGATCCTTCATATCTGGCTTTGATACTATGCGGTTCATTCTATTCGGTAGGGCGTACGGTATATTCTTCACGCAATGTCGGGGGTGATTAGAATGGAAGGGTACGTAATTAAAGCTATCCGTTGGTTTATGGTATATGTCAGTCTCAATCTTAGTATTCTCTTTATATACCAATACATCCAAGAAATGAAGTTGCTGAGCATCACTTTCCATCGTAGACTTGATGGCATCATTTAATTTATTCAAATTGTCATAAAAATCGTCGATATTCCCAAATGTGTCCTTCCAAATAATAAATATATCATCTAGATACCTTAGCCATGATTTACAAAAGACATGGTAATCATCCCGATTTAGAGTTTGTTTCATCATGCTGTACATTCGCAATTCCAGAAAACCTATTGTTAAGGTCGCATATGTAGGCGCGAGTCTCGTACCCATAGCGGTACCGGAAACTTGTAGAAAATAATTGTCTTCAAAATTGAAAAAAATTGTTCTTCAGAACAATTTCCACGCCTTTTACAGTGAATTCATTAGTATACTTCTCATTTATCTCGTCTCTGCATTCATTCATCCAATAATTAATTGCGCTCAGGCCCAATTCATAGAGTGATATCACATCAAATGAAATAAAAATACCATTGTCCAAACTCTCCGGAAGCTTAGCTAAAAAGTCGTTGGTATCCTTGCAATAACTCAACAGACATGGTACGTAGGGCTTCAAAATTTCATCAAGCATGCTGCTGAGATGACTAGTGGGGGCATTAGTGCTGGCCACAATTGGACGAAATTTCAGATCTACTGGTAATCTTAAATGGGCATAACCAAACTTATCCACATTTATTCCAATATTTTCTCGAAAAATTGACAATTTATGTAGCTTAGTTAAACCATATATTTAAGGTAGAGAAGCATTGAAATTCCATAAATACCTGCTTTCTTTATCCGTCAAGCAGATTCGAAAATTTTTACAAAATCTTTTGATCAAATTCAGAGTGCTATTAACATCAAATTTAAGAATAGGGCGATAAGTTTTTGCATCATTTAAATGTTCTTTGTACATATAATCTTTGTAATTCGAGTAATTCATGACAACAAAAGTCCCTACTTTGTCCGAGTTAGTGATATGTAGTTCATCCATGCATTTAAGATCACTCAATGCCGAGATTTCATCTCGAGACAAATTGCATTTCCGTTTGCCACTTGGATTGAAATTACTAATACTGTCAGTTAGAAGATCTATGGATTCTGCATTAATAAGCGATTTATAGAGTCATTTTCACTTGTTTCATTTCCATGAAAATACTGAATCAAACGTAGTCTCCTGCAGAAAGCAGCAGCATCATTAGACAGAGAATTTAAATTTGGTCTCTGACAAGGAGTGAACTTACATCCTTTGCTCAAAAGCTTTTTCACTCAGACTCGTTAAATATCCTATCTGAGAAATTAGCTATTTTAATACTATTTTATTTAAAAAAGGAACCGTGGCACCCTGATTTCCATATTCATCAAAAGAATTATGTATCTGTATCGGGTTATTTTGATTATTATACCTCACAAGCTGGCTATTATTGTATCGAATGAAAGGACGTCATCGAGGATAATTTGTATTATTTGTATTATTTAGCCAATTTCTATTATAGCCATATGAGCTTTGGTAATCTAAATTCCTAAAATTATCGGGTCGTCTGGCATTCCATTGACGTCCGGAATGAGGTTTCGGGAAAGTAAAGAGAAGCTGTGCATTGAAATAATCCAACCTTTGTTGAATAGAAATGTAATTGCCACCACCGCTAATGTCATTACTGATTGATCTCTATGCATTTTGATTGTCCATGTTTGCTTTTCATAACGATTACGAAATTTATGTATGATATTTTTACAAATAGATTCAGTTGCTCTTGACAAGCCTGGATGACCAGGTGAAACCGGTTGGGCTAAGAGTTGTCTTGTTTTATCTTTGGTGTCTCCTGGTGATATTTGTAATTATATATATATATATATATATATATATATATATATATATATATATATAATAAACAATCAAAATAGTAACACAGTGTTTGGTAGTGATATAATCAAATATATATATATATATATATATATGATTAAAATGTAACCCACCGAGAATCAAAACTCAATTTAACTTAAATGCCAATCGATTTCTGCCGTCTGCGACGACTTCTTAAGGCAAACTGATTTATTAGGGCAGAATACAAAAAGAAATTTGAAATCATTGATATCAAACTTAGTGAAGACGCTAAGCGTCTTATAATAACGCATCAGAAATGGAAATGAATACCATGAATAAACCGACACTTAAAGTATAGAAGACAAAACAATAATTGAGGCGCAACCGGTTTCACCTTTCTCAAAGGTTCTCGAGGGCTATGATGAAATATGTTTCATTGAATAATACACTCAAAATTAGCATGAAATGAAACATAGATTTACAGACTAAGAATTAACATAGAATTATTGGAAGCATGCAAAATAAATATACTCAGTGACAAAAAGAATGAAACAAATCCTGATATGAATACTTATAACTTAAATTTGGTTGTACTGTACGTTTGTTTGTTGTTTGTAAAAGGAGAACTCGAATGCTTTAATCAAAAACATTTAATTTGTTACTCATGATTTTATCAACTTAAGTTAGAAACGGGTGTGACCACCGCGAGCATCCAAACAGGCATCGATGCGTGAGGGCATGGATGAGCACAGTCGCTGTATGAATGCCAGGTCTAAGAGGTTCCACTGCTCGATCAGTCTGTCGGTCAACATCTTCAAAGACACTGGTGGGTGGTTGTACCTCTCCCTCACTCTGCGACCAAGTTCATCCCAGCAGTGCTCGATGGGGGAGAGGTCTGGAGAACGTGAGCGCCATTCCAAGGTTGGGATTCCACTGCTTGCTATCCTGTTAGAGACCACTGAAGCGCGATGGGGCCTTGCGTTGTCATCCTGAAAAATCAATTGATTCAATGTCACTGCTGGAACCACGACCGGTGTCACGATCTCGTCGGCATATCGCTGTCCTGTCAGTGTTCCTTTCACTACGATTGCTGGTGTTTTTCCATTGTGCCAGATACCGGCCCAAACCATGACACTACCGTTGCCGTACCGGTCGTGTTCTTTGACGCAACATGGAGCAAATCGTTCACTTGGCAAGCGATGAACACGGATCCGACTATCGTTGAAATCGAGAGTAAACCTCGATTCATCAGTCCAGAGCACACGTTCCCACTGACTGTCACTCCACGACTGATGACCTTGACACCACGTCACTCGTCTCCTTCGATGTTCCAGGCTCAGCGGAATTCTCACAGCGGGTCGTCGAGACTGTATACCAGCTTCTCGCAATCTTCGATATGCAGTTCGAACGCTACAGGCAACGTTCCCAGCAACCTTCCAGTACACAATTAGCTTCGGGACGGACACAAATCTGTTTCTTTTAGCAGCTAAAACTAAGCGTGCATCTGTCCGCTTGGATGATACCCTTGGTCTTCCTGATCCGTTCTTCTTTTCCACATTTCCTTCTGCTTTCCAACGACACCACCACCTCCATACAACAACCCTTGAAATTTTCAATTCTTTCGCGACAGTTGTAGAAGTTTGCCCACAACGCATCATCCCAATTGCCATTCCTCTGGTAAAGTTATCGTGCGCCATTTCATAAGTCAAATCTGGTCAGCAGTAGGTGGTGATTCTGTTCAACTTCTAGCTGTTACTGTGATCAATATCAAATTTTGAAATTTGATGGTCCTATATCATTTCCCTTATCATATGGAGTTCAATGGGGATACATAGAAAGCGAGATATCATCTCAAACCATAGAAAAGAATGAAACAAACTTCCATTCAAGTCAATGATAGTTGGTTTCATTATTTATGTCAGTGAGTATATCTACATGTATAGAGGACCAAAGAAATCGTAGCAGTTAAAGTATTTATCATGTCTTTTTCAATATTGGTTTAAGGATCTCCATGCAGATTTTCTCATTTTCTTCGAGATATATTTTTCCATAATGGGAGGGGGGTTATTTTCATGATGGGCATTGCATAAAATGGGGGATCGTAATCAATTGAGCAACTGTGAATGTGCTTGCTGACATCTAGGATTCGGTATTTGTTCTCCTTGATCTGTTGTCTATTAATCCTGACTCTCGAGCGCAAGTTATCCCCGGTTTGACCCACGTACAGAGCTTGACATCCTCGACTGTGGCTGTTTATGAACATGTATATATGATTGCATGATACGATGTTCGAGTCAATTTCAAACTCGAAAATGCCGGAGTTACAATGATTGAGTATACATTGGGGGTAATTTGGACTATACGTTTTTACAAATGGAATTACTTTCTCATTTTCCTGCCTTCTTGTGTTCTCAATTGCTAGATTAGATTTGATAATTGCATCTTCAACCAAATTCCTTGGGTTACCAAGTCTATAATCTAGACCGCATTTCGCTCAGTAGAATGTCTCGTAAATTTGTATTAGAAATTATTCTACGAATTCGTTTGGCTAGTACGTATGCGATATTCCTGATAATGTGTCGGGGGTGGCAGGACGAAAACGGCATGTATAGTTAAAACTGTCTCTGTTGTGGTATACGTCTCTTTCCATTTTATCTCCTTTTTTATGTATCATTATATCTAGAAAGTTAGGTTTCTCTTCCCCAGTTTCTGCTGTAATTTTTATTTTATTATCTAGATTATTTAGAATGTGTAAGAAATTCTTTATGTGTCCAAGAGATTCTTCCCAAATCAGGAAACAGTCATCTAGATAACTAAGCTGTGAATTGCAGAATAACTCGTAGTTAGTTGGAGTGAAATGTCTTTGACCAATGAATACATTTTTTCTTCCAAAAAGTCCATGGTTAGATTTGCATAATATGTAGGAGCGATCTTCGTTCACATCACTGTCTCTGCAACTTGTAAGCATATCTGCGATTCGAAAGTGAAATAAATTTTTTTAAAAATAATTTGGACGCCTTCCATGATGAAATCCGGAGAAAATCCGGATCAATTATTTTTTTTTTTGGATATCAGATATTGAATCGCTGCATAACTCAGTGTATTATCAATGATGTATGATCAATGTTTTGTATGGTGAAATGATATCGAATGACATGAACAAGGAATTTTCCAAAACATCTTCTGATAATTTAGATACTTTTACAAATCTACACATTTTATTACATTTTTACATAGCACATTGATCATGTAGAAACGCGTTTCGATTAATGAAGACGTCAGATGTAATAATTTGATTGCAAAGTTTACGGATATCTAATTTATAAATCATTGTAAGTGTAAATTGTAACAATGTTTGAATTGATGAAATGTGATAATTTAAAATACAGAGTTATAACTACAATAAGTACAGTGGTTCTCATTAAGCGACACTTGTAAAGTTTGAAAGTCATGATGACATTAATTGAACTGATGAATGATGCAGAAACGCGTTTCGACTGTCTGAAGATGGCAATATAAGTATTTCTGTAAACATTTTATACAGAAATATCGTACTTACCGGTTTATGCGAAGTCCCACGATGGATGATTGTAAATGTCATACAGACCGAAGTAATGCAATGATATGCTAGTGTTCCTATAGATATCGGAGAAATGCAGTATTTTGCCAGTTTTTCATATCTATGAGTCAGCAAATTGCACTATGATGGCACACAGTGCGAGACGTCCCACGAAGCTGGAGATTGGAATTAAAGTAATGAATTGTTTGCTTCACACATGTCATGTTCCTTTTCATAGATAGTCGGGAAATGCAGTATTTTGACTTTTTTTCATATCTATGTATCGTTCAGATACCAAAAATAGACTAGATCACATATAAAAATAGAAATCATATGCGAGGAACCACCAGCATAGTAAGACGACGCGATTAAAATGAATTCGATTTCAGATTCGAATTTGACTGACTTTGAATCTGAAATCAAATTCATTGTCATGGCATTAGATGTCCTCCTGAATCTATTGCTTCAAGATATCATAGACTTTCAAAACATTCACCTACCTGTTTGACCTTGACAGTTTCATAGATTATTTGACTGGTGATGGATGTCATTTATGTATTATGTCAACGTTCTTTTCGTATCATTATGTTAGTCTTGATCATCTTTTTTGTCATATGAATATTTCGTCAACGGATGACATCTGGAATACTTTGTCATTAATGAGGATGACAGGATATTGTGCATCTCAAATATCTATGGAAGCACCGAGACAACATGTAATGCTTCATCAATTATGTAGATAGATTACATGTTGTGATGGATAATTAACTGATGATTCCATAGATAGCTGGAAATGGCACTGAAGTGAAGATGCTTCATATATACATACTTCTTCCTTTAATGTCTTTTTTCGGCAGATTGTCATTACATTCATGGACAAACCGTACATCATAGTTCAAGTGTTCGGACACACCACTTTCTTCATTTTGAGTGAACACTATATTGTGGGCAATTGAAATCCATTTCAAATCGTATGAATTTTGTCAATAGTTTAACATTTTTTTCATTTATTATTGTTAGTGATCATGTGAATATTCAGACATTTAATTCTACAAAGTTCGAAGTCAAAATTAACTTTACTCTCTTAATAGTGTATCCAATCGTCTGTATTCGATAGAGATCCATTAATAGCCACTACCTTGTAGCAATGACATCATGACAATGAAACTTATTTTGACTTCTAACTTTGTAGAATTTTATAGACGTCTGTTGAAAATGATGGACAAGTGATAGTCATGCTAGTCAATGTCATGCATACAGTGTATCCATGAGATTTTTACTACATTGACTATACAGCAGTTTGCTACTTTCTGTTACAGTTGCTTCTGTAGAATTTGCAGAGAATTTATGAAAGACGACACCAAGAATCTGAAAGTTGCTCCATCATTATTGAATGTTTAGATTTTGTTACTGATAAATAATTGAACTATGCAATATAGCTGTACAGTCATGATTCCATAGGTAGCCGGAAAAAGCACTGAAAGGATGATGTAATATTCAAGAAAGAATGAATGTTCCATTATTTGCTGCAATCATATTTTATTTCCAATGTAGTTAAGTTATAATGGACAAGTATCCGTCATGATATTGGTAGAATATGAGAAATTCATTAATGTTATGACTTAATTATAATTGAAAATAATTTTCTTTAGCTATTCTAAATTGACATCTGAAAATAAGGAGTAATAGATAAGCAGTCATTATAAGTTTATATGTGATTTAAAAATTTGAATAAACCAAAAGCTAATACTGGTAGTAGCGTTATTCACTGGATGACAGAGGATATGAAGCAGAGAATTACACAGATAAGTATACGTGTTTTTTTTTTATTAAATATGAATTATTTATAATTCAATATCGAATCAGACTACTTATATACTGATGCTGTATTATGGTGTTCATGCAATTGTTCAAGTGTTCGGTTACACTTATATCTTCCAGTGTGTAGTGTCATCAGTTCAACATTTATTTTCAGTAATTATTAGTAATGAATATTAGACTATTCAGACATTTCATGATTATTGAATATTGAAAATATTATAAATATATTAACTTAATATTGAAAGAATGACATAAAGGAATAGAAGAGTACAGCATATGACCATTTGAGCTTTCAGATGTGACAATGGTCTTTCATATATTCATATTCTACTCTTCATCATCTTTCATATGATATATCACACGATATGTATCGACCGAATATCATGAAAGCGACATAAGAAAATAAAAGAGAACGGAAGAGGAAAGAATAATTTATACAATTATTAAGATTACTATGATGAAGCATATGATTTGTACAAAGTGTAACCTCAAAAAATTTCTAGGTTGAAATTTGTGAATGTAGATATCATGTCGACAAGATATCTTTTTCATCAATAACATAAACAAAGAAATCGAAAAATATCTGATAACTCAGATTTTGACATAATTCAATTGACATGTTATCTTTCAAGCATGTTTAAGAACAGTATTACATTGATATGTGATATTTTGATTATAAATCGGGTCTCACTGTTCTCTTTTGTTCTCTTTTGAGATTTGAAGATATACATATCAAGTAGTATATCATTTGAAAGCTTATATCACAACGAACATGATGAGAATATTCTCATAATTGAAATATGGTATATAATTTAAGTTGCAACCTCATATTTGGATTTACTGTTCTATTCTGTTCTTTTATTTAATATTTAGTCGATATATATCGTGCGATATTTCATAAGAAAGCTGACAAAGAACCGAATATGAATATATCAATGATAATGTTGTGATATCAATACAGTTATCATCCAAGTGTTTTTGAATATTAGCACGTGATTAAGACATAATTATTAACATATGAATCCAATGTTTTATGAATATTCTATATATATATGTATATATACATCGTAAGACATATGATAAAAAAGTTGCGGAATAGTAGAATATGAATAAGTCAATGATCATTGTCACACATGAATGCAGTTGAACTCTAATAATGATGTTTTGTTATCTTATGCTCTCTTTTTTTTGATGATTTTTATGATGTTTTTTCATTTATATTACTGAATAATAATTATTCTCATGTTTTATGAATACCAATTGAACGTGAGTCACCCGAAAATTTGTTCCTTTGTGAAGAAATAAAAAAAACATGATCAATAAATTGATAACTTGTAATTTAAAAAGTCAGATATTTACAAAAAATTGAAGAGATGAAGGTATAGATATGTACACTGTATATACATGTACCATTTATAGAGTTTTCACATACTGTGAACAAACTATGTACATACCATTTACAAGAATTTTTCAAAATATTTACACAGTATTTACAGACTATTAGGCATGACAGCGAATACGAAAGACAATGTTGTATGTTTTGTATGTTATGTACCAAAAGAAGTAAATGTATTGTTTGTATTATTGATCTCCAAAGAGTGTAAGTTAGTGACAAGATGCAAGGAAAGAAATGTATAATTATTTAAGTGTTATTTAGAGCACACCTAATATCCCGTATAATAATCTAAAACTTAATACTTAACTATGATTATAATATCTCTAAAAGATTCTAAACTGCTCATAAAATGAAATAATGATTTAAAAAAAATAAAAAAACTATTGTTACATAATTGAAAATAATATATATTCAGTTTTACCTAGGGCCTATTAATCCTTTTCTTATTAAATTCCTAAACTTGTCGCGAACTTGGATCCATGTCCGCCTTCCCCTAAAGATGTTGCGTGCGATGCATGCCCACGGAGGCTTTTCAACGTTGGATACTGCGTCAATTAAAAGTTGTTCATCTTCATGAGACCAGGGTACCCCACCTGTTGAAGATATTGTTGGCGCTTCTGAGATGATTGTATAATTGCTATTTGTTGTCATACTTTCATTGTCTGTCATGTCATGTTGAATTTGTGTGCTTGCATCTGTAGTTGTTTGGTTGTATGGATGTGCTGAATTCGTTATATCAGAAGTGACTGATTGTGCTGCATGTATAATAGTTTTTCTTTTTGGGACCTTATGTTTTAGTCTCGTACCCTGGTCTAAATAACATGTAGATGGCGGCATATCGTGATTCATAAACATTTGCCTCGCACGTCTAAAAAAAGGAGTTCTATGAGGGGAGGCATCTGATGATTCTGATGAGCTTTCATTTGAATATAATTCAGATTCAATAGTTGGATCTGCATTATCTTCAACTGGAAGTTCATCATGATCATCGGCGACACCGGAAACGTTAAGGGATGAAGTGACGGGACTTATCAAGAAGCATCCATTCCTAATGTAGATCTCTGGTGGATTCCCGCTGTTTTCCATACAGACAGGGAAAGACTGGAAGTCGTGTAGGATTTGTGACATGCGCAGTTGTCTGTCATTGTCTGTTAAGGGTGTTCGGGACTCAGTTGATTGTTGTTGGGAAACTGTTGTGTGCTGAGTGTTATCTGATGGTTGTGACCTCGCTCTGATGGTGTAACAAACACTTCTGCAGGACCGCAGCTGGAATCCGTCTTATGATCTAACATGTGGATCACGTGATTACCTATTCTATTTTCTGGGTACTGTCTAAGTCCCGTCAATGCCTCCCCCCAAGTAGCTTTTTGGAAGGTTGTCATTCGGACAGGGTTGCGCGCGTATAACATACATCCAAATTTCACAATCCATTTGGATGCAGTAATTAAGTTACGGGAATCACGAAGTAAGTTTAAAGGATCGACAACTCCCCTAGTGTGCCGGGTTTTCTTAAGTCTTGCATGGCACGTAACGCATTGCTATATAAAACAGTAGTAGGAGTTTTCTTGGATTTTTTGCGCCTTTGACGCTTTGAATGTGAGGTTAAAAAAAAGTATGTCAGTGTCGGAATAACGGAGATAGTATTGAAGGAACTTATATAAAGAGGTTATTGTAGCGATGTTGTTGGCTTTCGTATTGGCTGCCATCGCTTCATCTTCGAGAATATATGTGTTTAGCCTTTCTTCGTCAAGAATGAGGTTTGGATCTGTGATATGCATTTTATTCATAATACCTCTGATAGTATTTCAATTTTTCTCGGAAGTGTTTTGCGCTTGGGTTCCCATTGTCGACTGGAAACGCGTAAAATGCAGGCGGAGCTCATTGAAGTCATCTATGTGTCGGTCTGGAATGAGCCTTTCGAAATTGGTTTTAACAACTTCACCGTATTCACGACGCATGCTGTAAAAAAAGTGAAAAAATCTATACCTAATTGACATTCCTATGACTATATATAATAATGACTGATTTAGTGAGATATGAACTAATAATCAAACATCGGAATTCTTACTATATACATGCATATGAGATAGATTATCATAGTTTTAAACTTACTCATCGATGTACTCTCGAATATTTGGATCTGCTCCAAGCCTGCGGTATATGCCGTTATCCACTCTAAGGTTTCTCATTACGATCATATCATCGAATTCTCTGTTCGAAACACTCAAGTTTGCAGCACAAAAAATTATGCTATCAGCATCGGTTTTTTCGTGAATGGTCATTAGATGGCGGTATAGATTGGCAGAGCTGTTAGAGCAGAGCGGGCATGGACGTGATAATCGAGGCATTCTGGAAAACGGAGGATTTATCTATTTTGATATTGTTATCAATGACGATGAATGTTAATTTCATTAATGTTGATAACAATTCATTTCATAAATCAGCTTCACATCATGTAAATACACAAATAGCAAATTTTCATTAAATTGTAACACACAAATACCTCTCATAATGTATTGATGAAAAATACAGCAATCATGCGAAACTTGAGATATCGTGAAATCGGATATATATATAGACATTGAACCGAAATGTATTATGAACCTCAAACAGAGGACCGAGATTATTCAGTAATCAAACCTCCTAAAACTCAAGTCCTTGATCTTGAC